>JAKRZM010001080.1:0-18698 GCA_036379175.1 Heliconius cydno galanthus | reverse complement strand
ATGCAATTTATTCCGCCATGTTAATAACAACCGTCGCTATGCGACCGTTGCTAAGCAACGATTTGCAAAGTTTGTTGTTAGAAAACGTCACCCAAAATGAGCTTGCTTAACGCATCTCTCTACTGAAAACTGAAAATAATTTCATAAATATATTTAATAAATATTCGCATAGCTCAAGCGGGCGTAGCCGCGTTCGGGTCCACTAGTATATTATAATTCATTAGTCCGAGTGAGCAATGAACCCACAACCATCGCGCTTACAGTCACACCCTTGTGCGGCTGCGCCACGACCGTCTCATACACCGCTAGCACCGTTGCTTGAATAATAATAGATTATATTTTTAAAAGCATTACTTAGTAGATATATTCATGTCGTTGAACATACTGACAGTGAGTGATGATTGCACCATGACATTATAATAACAATATGTGAATACATATGTGTTCAACGTGATATTGGTGATGTGATAAGTGCTGGACTGGCACGCTCGGAGCACCATAGATAAAGAACACCAACAATATATATGTGTAAGCGATAAAAACTTTATTGAAAGTGATGCATTAATTGTAAACACGATTTGTGATGATTCGTAATCTATTTCCAGGGGGGGGTCAATGTAGTGATAGCACAGGCTTATAACCTTCAATTGTTAAATTTCCAATGTCAAAAACAAAGTTGTCGTTTTATAGAAAAGTAAACTATACATATTTTTTACTCAAATAAACTACTTTAAGTTAATTAGCATCATTGTATCAAAATATTGTGACAATAGAGGGAAAACAATAATACATTGCCATAGAAATTTGTAAGTGCAGTTGTACCTAATTACCTTACAAATAATTGTACAAAAGTTTGTTAAAATATAATACGGTAATCGGATGAAAATCAATAATTATGCGACGGTGTTGCTTTTTAATTTCAAACAATATATTTCAATCCATTGTTTCTCAAACAATTATTTGCTATTTTTATTAGGTTTTATTCAAATAATCTAATTACTTGAGTTCATTGTAACAACTGAATATATTTTTACAATCATAATGACTAAATTAGGACCCCCCGGAGTACTAATAAAGAAAATGACTTAATCGCAATACGGATAACGTCGAAGAAGCTATAAAGAAGGTTATAGAACAACGACGGTCAATTTGAAAGGTTGCTGAAGAATATTATGTAAAAAAAAAAACAAAGGAAACGAGATCACATGTCATGTAAAATCTCAATAATGGTGTGAAAATTTTCTTTATTGATAAAGAAGAGCAGTTAAAAGTATCTAAATTTCAAAGGGGGCATTTGCAAAGGGGATTTTATTAAGTTTTTTTTTCTCAAAAAAATATTTTTTAGTATTTCCATGTATGATGTTTATTAATATAAGGATGTAATATATGAAAAAAACAATACTTCAAGTTAATTAAAACAGAAGTTGTGTGGGATTGAAGAAAAGTGTCTTAAGGTGCAAAGCTCTCCTTTATGTACATTAATTATTGTAAAAAGCTTTAACTCTTTATAAAATGCACATATTTTATATATAAATAAAATACATTAACCATTGATAATGGAAACAGCCTTAATTACGTGTCAACTTCTCCCATTTGACCGGAATGAACTGTTTATGATGTTTACCACCACCACCACCACCACCGTGTTGCCACCTCTATTGACCATATTGTAGGGTTTAATACGTGACAATATAAAATATTTACAACGTACATTGAAAATAACCAGCGTAATATCCTTAATTAAAATGGTTTCTATTATTTGTTAGTACTTTTGCACCGTACACACTAATTGAGCTTTTTGAACCTAGATTATAGTGTTTCATACACGAAAAAAAAGAAAAAGGAAATAGGCGACACTTAATTATTATGACTCCGTTCTCAACATTCTGCCATTCATAAAATCGAGGAGTAATGAAAGTATTTACTAATAAAAATTATTAAAAACTTTTTAGGTACTAGTAATTTTATAACTTTAAAACTAATAAAATAGAACTAAATTGTCAAGCCATTGTACTCCCTTATTCCAGACCGCGTAATTCCTACCATTATGTGCAATTAACATGTTGAGTTTAGCAATTAGAACATTCGACGGCTAAATCTGGAAAATACAGATTTTTTATTTATTTTTTATATAATATTTACTTAAATGTATTCTATTCATTCTCTATTACAATTCTTATTTAAATTTTGTATTTTTTTTTGTTGATTTAAAAAAAAAATCAGCTTCACGCTGTATCTCGCACGCAGGGTAGGCAGAGGGAACCTAGTGTTAAGATACTCCGTTCTCCACTTTCTGACGAATTCTGGAGGCATTGCGTGATGAGTTTTGTTGATTTCAATGTTATATAAGCATATTTGAACATAATGATCTAATGAGACCGTCGTGGTGCTAGGCACAAAGGTGCGACACAGTGTACAGACACATGATGATTGTGGGTTCGATTCCCACACGGGGGAACGAAATATTTTATATTTTCATTTCTTCGCTATGGTGACAAGGCAAAGATAGGCGTTGGGTTGCGCCAGATTTTTAATTGAAAATTCGGCGAAAAGTGGAACGAATCTTAACACTAGGTTCCGAGGTTCTACATGCGGGAAACAGCGTGAAGTTGCATTAATAATAATACAATAAAATTATTTTAAAAAAGTTATTATGCATCAAACTAATGCATATATTGACGAGTCATTGTTCAAATCCATGGATCGGAATAATCAAATTACCTTACTAAATTAAGGTTCTAGTTGAATAGAATTCGCTAGGGAAATATGTTGTAGAGACTACGAACAACATATTAAACAATGTTGCCTCGAACTATTATAATATGTGATATCTATGCACATGTATAATATATTAGATTCAAGCAGACATACGACATAGTTACTGTTATGATAAAAATATCAATATGGTGGCTTATTTAAATTTTTAGTCTTTCACTCTGTAAATTGATATTAGCCTTGTCTTCTTTCTTCTTCTTTTATTATTTTACAATAATATGAGGCAATCATGGCGACTGATTATGTTCAAATTAATTATGGTGTTACAGGATGCAAATTGAAGCTGAACAAAAAACAATGAGGTCCTGTGACCTGTGAAAAATTACAAACAATATTTATTAATAAATAACATAATTATTAATAATTTATAACATATTTAGTAACTGATTATTATGTAAAATCCAACAACTAAAAGCACTGCAAATTCACGATCAAGGGAACCTAAAGGAGCATTATGCACGCTATAACTGAGTTAGTTCGCTAACTGTATAACGACGAATATTACTGGCTTTAGAAAGTTCGCCGTTACATCGCACAAATTCAACATGACATTAATTGTGCATATTTAATCTGCCTTGATAATAATAAAGTTGGTTACAATCAAATTTCAATGAAATCTTTCTTTATGGAAAATTCTAGCGGCCCACACGCGGCTTCGCACGCTTAATCTTATTGCTATATTATAGCATAATTATACAAAATCTATACATAAATTGTAGTCTATGTGTAATTTTGATTATCTATATATATAAAAGGACTTGTTTGTCCTCACTGACTGAGGTAAGACGCACGCACAGCCGTAACCGCTGATGGTAGAAACGTGAAATTTGGACAGATGTTTACTTTCGTAATCTGGACATCCGCTAAGAAGGGATTTTGAAAAATTTTAACCCTAAAGGGGTGAAATATGGGTTCAAAGTTTGTATGGAAAAAAAAATAAATCGGCACCAATTTTTATATAATTTGTAATTTAGATTTTTAAAAGTATTTAATTGAACACGTGTTTCATTGTTTTCTAGAATTCTCCCCCTAAGGGTGCAAATAGGGGTTGAAAATTTGTATAGGTTTTTTTTAAATCGTCATCAATTTTTATAAAATTTGAAATTCAGACTCTTAAAAATATTTCATTGAAAACATGTTTCGTGGTTTTCTAGAATTCAACCCGTAAACCCTTGCGGGGTGAATTCTAGAAAACCCGCAAATAAGGGATTGAAACTTTGTATGGGAAAATCTTTAAATCTCCACCGATTTTTATAAAATTTGAAATTTAGACTCTTAAAAATATTTCATTGAACACATGTTTCATGGGTTATTAGAATTCACCCTTAAATACGCAAGCGAAGCTGCGCGCGTCCGCTAGTAAGTTATATTAGTTCAAAGTAAATCTTCCATCATAAATTTAGAGAGTTAGGAGGAGACCTCCGTTGACCTTCGAAAGCTAAGAGGAAGGTCACGTAAAAAGCATGAGGACTGACCGGAGGGCATGTATGAAGAGGTTGATAAATAACAGTGAACGAGGCGAAAGAGGTTTGAAGAGACCGTAGCGTTTGGCGCTCCGTGCTGTCTGACTACCCCGCTAGGGATACAGTGTGAAGATAAGTTTAGTGTTAGTTAGCATAGCAAGTTAGTTATAATTTTAAGTCATTAAATTAATAAAATTGCTACAGTTCTTCCTCTTAAATTGCTTCCATTTAAATAAAGTATAATAGTAATCACTATAATATTTTATTTAAATGTTATACTTAGTTATTGTTATAAACAGAACGTATGCATTAGAAAAATAGAATCTACGGTATATTCAATTCGTCCTTTTTACATTTTTATGTTAAATGTAAAAAGTAATTTATTTTATTAGAAATGCAACTATTTAATTCAAGATGTTTACTGAAAAAATAATAGAAACTGGAATCGTTATAGTGCCTAATTTATATGTTAATGGTGTTTTAACAAGTCAGATTTTCAAATAACCACGAATTCAGTACTGATGCGAGTGTGGCACGCACCCTTTGTTTCAAATTTTTACGATGTCAAGGTAAATTACAGCAGTATACTAATTAAGATTATATTAGAAATTACTTCAAGATATATTTCTTTTTTTATTATAAATAAAAAAAAATATTTTTTCTGGTTGCTTGTAAAGCAGATAGGTAGAAGTTAGTGCACTTATATCTTGTATTGGCTAGCTGGTGTTGTCTTGGCTTGATCCAGACCAGGGAAGTTAAAATAATATTTTTAAATATACATAGACACTCAAGCAGCCTCTAATTACACGTAATAGTTAGAATATAGCAATTATATGTAGTAGGTATGGCTATTTTCATACAGTTGTGATTATATGTGACCCTTTTACAATTTTATCGACTTCAATTTTATTTATATATTCAAATTTAAAAAAAAACAAAAATTCCTCACGTGAGACAAACATAAATACTCGTACATACATACATACAGGCTAAACTAAAAACTTCCTTATGTTAAGTCGGTTAATAAAAAAATATGTATATCTCTAACGAAATTAATAACCACTTCTCTTCCATTACTTAAAATGTCTATTGTTACAAACTGGCTGTATACAGACAAAGCGGAAAGCAATTAAAACTCTTGTTAAAGTTTTCGATTGTAAACGATAAAATGTATGTATTATACGGTTATTTTTTAGGGTTCTGTACCTAAAAATAAAAACCGGTCAAATGCGAGTCGAATGTCAATGGTAAGTACAATTTGAGGTTGACAATGACGAAAAAGACTAAGTAAATAACAGTCGTTGAAAGTTGTCCAAAGTGACCTAATAGTCGATTTGCACGAATATGCATACGAATTGCACGAATGTATACGTAGTTTTAGGATCCTCAAGTGTTTAAAACGCCTAAAATTATTAATAGTTAACATTTCGTGGTATTATTGACTGACTGAATGCAGAAATAAAAAACGGCCCACATGCAAAAGAAAAAATCCATTTCATCAAGACAATGCTCCGTATCACAAGTGGTTGAAAACAATGGATAAATTGGATAAATTACGCTTTGAATTGCGCTCTCGCCCACCGTACTTTCCAGATTTAGCCCCCAGCGACTACAGGCTTTTTGAATGAAAAGAAAAGACGCTTCCGGAATAGAAATTTGACTCGAATGAAGCTTATCTGGAGATTAAAGAAGTTGCTAAATCGTTGCTTTAAAGGGTATCGAAAAGAGAAGAACGTTGGAATGACTGTATCACTCTTGAAGGAGAGAGAGTATATTTCGATAAAGAAAATATTTTCTTAGACCTGAGATTCATTGATTGATGTGTTATATACGAGTATATGTGTTTACATGAACTAAATTAACTAAGATCGATTTGATAATGAAGAGCCGGTTACTTTATTTTGAATCACCTTGGTTAGCTAATTCATTATTTTGTATCGTTTTTTTTAGTTGGCACGATTCACGTTTTCTACCTTTTAGTTTCAGTTTCTATGCACTTGTTTCAATTTGTATTGAGTTTTATTGGTAAAGATATTTTTCAAGAAATTCCTTACATTTCGTATTACTTAAGGAATTAGTCATGTGCAAAACTTACTGACCCGTAGCAGTGTAACCTATTTGGCTATAGCAAAGGCTACTAAAGCATATTTTTTTTTATGTTAAGTCTAGCAAAATATAGACTAATTTTACTAAGATCTCTTAAATATAGGGGTTGTTTATTTTAGATATCTATCTATATTAATCTATTAACACATAATTTATATTAATTTCAATTAAATTGATTTACAAAGTTCATTTACAAAATAATAAATGAATTTCGCTCAAATATTAATTTCACAGTTCTACCGTATTCCACAATTTTATTACTCCATTGTAGCTATCTATAACGGGATAAAGCGAGAGTTCATGCACAATGTGCGGTCCCATTGTCCCTTTCTACGGAACACTTTTGCGCAAGCGTAATCGTGTGAATTCGGCAAATTCCGGGCCCTCTCGCGTACCCCGGATTCGGCGGCCGATAAAACAGCTGAGCGGTGTTTAGTTATAACTAAATATGTAGAATCTGTGCGGGATGTGACCTAGCCGTAGTGCAGCCGTCGTATTGTTCTTCATTTGGACATTTAATAAGTATTTTTATTAATATTTAAATAAATATGAACAATTTTTCGATAAATATTTTTTGGAAGTTAGTTTTCTCAAATTCCCAAGTTATAGAATTCTGGCATTGTGTGATGAGTGGCGGAACTCAAGGCCGCGCTTTACCTCGACAGCAGAGCCGGAGCGAAGATTTTTTTTTTTTTTTCCCTAGCCTACACCATCCCATTGTTGGGCAAAGGTCTCTCTCCACTTCTTCCATTCCGGTCTATTTAGGGCTATTGAGCACCAGTCAGGCCTATAATGCTCCAGCTCGTCCCGCCATCTCCGTTTTGGTCTGCCGATTCTCCTTTTAGAGCTTGGAATCCATCTGGTAGACGATTTCGCCCAAGACTCTTCAGGCGTGCGGTAGACGTGTCCGGCCCAGTCCCATTTCAGCATAGCGGCTTTCTTGCCCACGTCAGCGACTTTTGTGCGAGAGCGCAGTTGGGTGTTTCGGATTTTATCCTTTTATTTGACACCTAAAATACTGCGCTCCATCGCACGTTGGCAAACCTTGAGGGCGGACTTCTGTGAGTTCGTCAAAGACCAAGTCTGGACACCATAGGTGAGTACTGGGAGGATGCGAAGATATGAAATATTCAATATATTTTGTCCTCGGAGTGGGAATCAAATCCACAACATGTCGCGTTTAAGGTCAAACTTAGCGCCCCTGCGCCACAACTGGCCTCGTAATGATACATAATGTATGTATTTTAGGGTTAACTACTAAGCTTACTAAAAAAACTGCTAAAGGCAGTAATCTTTATTTCCGCTTTCACTTAAAACCCTGAGTTTGATTAAAAATTACTGACCGGCTAACGGGGTCTCTTTGACGTTTTTAACATTGCGTTTTTAAACTAGTCAAGTAGGTACTGTAAACTAAAGAGAATTATTGCACTAAAACGTCATCAAATATTAATAAATTTATAAAGAAAAGCAAGATTAGAAAGAAGAGAACAATAAAACTCGAAGCTGATATTTGAAATATTAATTGTAAAATGTTAATATGAAAGGCCCGCACAAGGCAGAGTAGGCAGAGAGAATCCTAACTAAGACACTCCATTCCCCATTTTCCGCCAAATTCTGTTCAAAGAAAGCTTTATTATCTTTATATATATATTATATAAATATATCCACTGCCTATGGTAAATATATGGCTGTAGTCTCCACTATTTGTGTCTAATAGAATATGTACACTCAATTCGACAGTAACAATCTCGCATCAATTTACAATTCTAAGTAAGCCGCGCAGGAAGCCAGGTACGAAGCGACTAGCACACGAGTTGGCCATTAAATCATGACAAGTGAAATATGTATGATATTCTTAATTTTTAAATATTACGTCCTTTGTGTACCCGATAATGTTATAAATAGAAAATAATTGTGTAAATAGATGAAATCGAAATACTATATCCATACCTATATTATAAATTCGAAAGTAACTCTGTCTGTCTGTCTGTCTGTCTGTCTGTCTGTCTGTCTTTTCCGCAATCAGGGCCAAACCGCTAATTTAATTGTGATAAAATACTCATATAGAGATACTTGAGGGTCCCGGGATGAACATAGGATACTTTTTTTTTCTCATATTTGTAATATTTTCGTTATATACCAATATATTAAAATAATTAATTTGACAAGGAATTTATTCCGCCATGTTAATAACAATCGTCGCTACGCGTTGCTAAGCAACGGCTTGCAAAGTTTGCTGTTTTAAGAAAACGTCACCCACAGTGAGTTTGCTTAATGCATACATGGTGCGCGCCGATATAGATTTATACAAATCTCTTTATACAAATCATTAACAAAAATTAGATGATTTCTATAATTTGATATTCATCCTTATGAAAATAAATATAATAGTCACTTTTAGCATTTCATCTAGATGGAAATTATAATTTACTGTATAACATTCTAATAAATAATTAAGATGTCACTGATTCCAAATGACCTAGCCTACGAGTGGTATAGTATGACCGACGCAAACGGGCAGATGACTTTGATGATTTTGTAATTTTTTATATATTTTCGAATTACTATTATTTTTAATGTAATTATTTGCTGCTTATAATTAATTTATCTCAGTTCGGTTATCTATACCGATGTTTTACACCTAAAATATCGTAATTTTAATCATTTTGGATTTTATTTAATATTGTTCGCAAAAATTAATAATTATTTAATATAGAAAAATGTTTAGTACGCGCGCACGGCAAACTTTAGGTACTTTTTCTAATATTAAAAATTTCCTTTAGTTACTTTTACTTCTTTTGTTAGTTCATTTCGGTTACTCAGATATTTTTTCTGATAATAAATCTCCACTTATTATTATTTTTTAACTTATTTTAATTATTTAGGCTTATATTTTCGCGGGCGTAGCCGTGTCCGGGCCCACTAGTAATATAATATTTGCATAATTGTATTAAGTCTATGCATCTGCTATTAATATTGCATGTGCATATGCATCTCAGCTTGACTTAGCATTGCTAAAGATATTTTGTGTAAAAATAGTAATTCCAACTCAAGAGCGTCAAAACAAGGGATTTTTTAGGTGCCACAGACCCGGTTTCTATCTTATATCAGTAGGTTGAAGCTAAGGTTGGTAAAAGCTTTAGCACTTGACGATATTCGTTTACCGTTGAGACAGAATTCCTGTTGATTAAGCTGATTTGAAATATGAATTTGTTGTTATAATCATCATAATAATATAATAATAGATAGATAGATAGATAGATAGATAGATAGATAAAACTCTTTATTGCATACATAGTAATAGCAATATAAAATAACACATAAATAAATAGTAAAACATAATAATCAATTTGTTTGTATACAGCGATTAAAGTATCTCGAATTTATACCTATTTATTTACATCGAATATCTGAATGAAAATGTTTTATACATTTCTAATAGATCCAACTTAAGCGGCTTACTTTCACACTACAGCGTTGTTCAAAGGCCTATACAAGGCGAGATGAAATCAAATATTATATTTTTTAGAACTTTTTTGCTAAATAACTTATAGAAAACATTAATTTCATAATTAATAGATCTTTGATTAAATAAAACGATTTAACCGGATTAATCACATATATTTAGTTTTATACATTTTTGGAAACCCCACGTTTCAAACTCTGCAGTATTCCGTGGGCATGGGTATACTGAGGTGACATTCGCCTGTCAGTTAACATAATAATTATCTTAAACTAACGATTTCCTAACTGCCTCTCGTACTACACTGGATTCTAGCAACTTAATGAGCTGACTGTAACTTGCCCTCTGGTATAGTGGTCTCTGGTGGTTTGGAACTTCAAAGTTTTTATGAGTGGGTTCCAGGCCCTCTCTATTGAAATAAGGATGTTTTTGTATTTCAATAGCCTTCGGGATTATTCGGTGAATATATCTGTTAGCCTTAGCGAGGATTTGGAATTTAACCTCATGTAATGCCAATCTTGATATTGGAGTGTGTTCCTTCATCTCATCACCGATGCTTATCTTTGTTTATCCGACGCATGATAAGCCAGTCACAATCGGTTTCCAAAGATGTACATACTACATATACGCGCTTAATCCGGTTAAATAGTTTTATTTAAAAATTATTCATTTTCAATGCCTCTACAATATTTTTATATGTAAAATACTTCAAGTTCAAGATATTTCAAGGGCATGACGCAATTGAGAATACATGCAGCTAATAGCTTTCCATTCGTTTCATTAATAGTTGTGTGTAGTGTTGCTTTATGGACATAAATAATCAACCTAAGAAGTCACCAGAAAGGAAAATGAAGTGAGTTAGATAAGGAAATAGACATTATATAATATTTAACTAAATCGGAAATAGACTCCAATATAATAGAATAGGCATCGAACCTATATGTATCGTGTGCACAGACACACTAAGCCATGATGGCGTCATTATAAATGAAAATTAAATACTATTTTGTTAATTATAAACTATAATTTCAATGTCAGCCTATGCTTGCAAAATATATTTTTTAAAATTTCTGGCTCTTTTTTTCTATTCCTTTTTCAACTATGCAATAATTAATTGTATAGTTAATGAACAAAAATAATACCTTTCGGAACATAAAAATAATTACGTTTCGATTAGTCAGCTTAAAATAAAATATAGGTATTTTATTTTATAAATATGGAATAAAACTACACAAAACGTGAAGGTTATTCCTCAAAATCGTAATCTTGCGAACTGCTGCACGCAGTCCAAAATATATATATATATGTTTGATTTTGGTTTGTTACTTGATGAATGGTGGAGGCAAACGCCTTTATTTATATTAGCTGAGCGGGAAATACAAGAAATTCCGAAGTAGGAATCGAATCTTCAATGATCATTTCTAAAACTAGACACACTCCGGCAGCTACGATAAGTTTTAAACAAATTTAATTATGAAATTTCAAATGAATTCACATAACCAATTTTAATAATACTAATAATGCGGATATAATTAATAGCCAAAATTAATTATATTGCCTTATAATAAATAAAATCTAGCCTTCTGGAAAACGCGTGATCGACTGGCCAGTCAAAACAAATGGCAAATTACGCTTTACCACGTAGTAATAAAGATCAGAACTGTAGTGTTAAATTTTATGATTGAATCATAAAATAAAATTTGTTTATTTTGTACTCATTAGTTCAAGAGTAACAAATTAGCGAATTTCCAATAACGGTTAGTAAAAGATTAATATTGCTTATTTAAATATCAAAGGTTGATCTTAGCTTTAAATAATATAAAATGACGGATTATAAATATTTATTGTTTAATCACCTATCGATTACTTTTTGCCTATTTTAGTCTAGATTGAACTAGATTTAAATAAATAATTTAATTAACTAATTAAATATCAGTAAAAAATCTTAATTGCTAATATTATCTGGCTATAATACAAATATGTAACTATGACAAAAACTCTACTTTAAATTTTCAGGTACCTGCTCTTACCGCACTTGCAAAGAAAGAGGTGTTATTCCAAGAAGCACGTGTGTTGCAGTTTGATAAAATTTTGATTGCGTATTCTGTATTTATTTAAATATTTTGGTAATAAAATTTGAGAACTGTTGTTATTCGTGCTCGGTAAGTGCCCCTAATTATTGTGCATTTTTAGGGTTCCGTAACTTAAAAGAAAACAGGACCACTTTGTTGTCCATATAATTCATCCATTATTAAATTTCTGCGTTATTAACCTGTAGAGTATTTTGCGTGGATCTATAATTATAAAATTTGACACAAAATGAGAACTTTCAATACAAATATACGAAAAATGTCAATTTATAGGTATTTCATATAAAAAAAATATTACAATCTTATGGTTTGGACTTCATTTTACTCAACTTTAGCTTGTTAACTTCCCATGGATTTACAATTCCGAAATTAGTAAAGAACCCTTGACAGATTTTTAAGAGTTTTTTAAAATATTTGCATATATAATTACTTGTTTCATCCATGTAATATTCGTTTCGATATTTACTGTTGAATTTCCTGTCAATTGTCACTCTCCGTGAAAATTCACAAGCATTTACTTATTTCTCATTTTCAATTTAGCTCACTCCGCTCATTCCTCTCTCTTATTGTCATTTTGCAGTAGTTTCCTCTTTTTTTTTTATATTTACATATATCATACATTTTTATAAATACATTTATTAAAAGTTCTAGTAAGTATTTCACAATGACAAATATTTAACTTAGTGAGTTTAAAAAATTCTCAAGCGTCCTGCGACTCGAGCCACGCATGAATGATTACAACTCTCATAGCATTTTAATGCTTCTTTGCATAAAATTCAACTTTTTAATATTTAAAACGTTTAAAAGTTTTGCGTTTAAACTATGTGGGTTCGAATCTCAATGGGAGGAATGAATTATTTCCTCGATCTAGTAAGAACACAAAGCGCGGCGTTAAGCTACGCTGCCCACGTAATGTCTCGAAGATTGGGCAGAAAGTAGGAAGCGAAATGTCACAAATCACTAAATTCCTTTTACTTACCCTACTATATGCGAAGTACAGCTTGAAGCTAAAAAAATTGAACTATTCTTAAGCGTACGATAATGTCGTATTCAATAAAATATAATTTTTAATAATATATCTTATGAATCTACGGAAACGTGTCTAATAACGCTATATTAATTTCTTTTGAATATGAGAATGAAGACACATTCTATTGTTCGTTGTAGTTTTATAAAATCAGTTTGTACAAAGGTAACCTTGCACTTGTCAGAATATTTTCATGAGTGCCATACATCTTATATATTCTTAATTGGCTTACTATTTCATTATTATTATTAAAGGTATGAAACTATATACTTGTAGTTTTATTTATGGTATATTCTCACGAAAGTTTGATAAAAACCGTAAAAACTGTCCCTGGCAATCCTGGACACAAAAAAAGGTAGAGGAAGATCACAGGCCAGGTGGTGGATAACCGTCACCAAAGATATGGTGCGGGCAAAATTAGATTTAAAGACAACCCAAGATCGTCTGACTTGGTACCGGAGAGCAAGGAGGTCCAACCCCAAATAAAGGGAAAAGGCACGGAAGAAGAAGAAGAATCTTTATAGATTTTTGTAACATAGATGTAATCTGAAATAAAAAAATCTAACTCTTACTCTATTGCTCAATGTAATAAATAGAGTTGGAAATATTTTTGTAAACAATTCTTTTATTTTTTTTATGAGCACAGTCACACACTATAACTGATTTATATATTTTCATTTGGATTTGTTATTATTTTTCTGTTTATATGCTAAAAATATTTTTATTTTAGTTAAATATATAAATGCTTAATCACCGTAACGTCGATAATATCCATTTATGCCATGGTTATTTTTAATTGGAGTTGTAGTTATTTTATTCATATGTATTGTAATAACAGAAATAATATTTTATGACAGTTTTGTTTAATTATTTATTATAAAAACAATGTAGTTTTGCTATAGGTAGATATAATTTTGTATATTTAATTATTTATGTTTCTGTAAATATTCAATTATATAAGCTTTATTTAATTTGTTTTCGATTGTTTTAAAAACTGATGCTGACTTCTCGATGATTATATGTATTCCTTCTATATTTTAAATGTGAAACATGTCTGTACGAATTTCCAATGCAAGGATATAGAGACCCAACAAAAGTGTAGATATACATATATTGTGATAGAATTAAATGCTGAAATCATACACCACAAAGCTTAGATCCAAAGAATGATGTTTCTATAATTGCGACGTTTGATCTTAAAAAATATAAATAGTAAGCCAAGATACTTTTATATAAAAACATAATAAAATAAAGTAAATTATCACAAAGAAACGTTTTACTTAGTAAGTAAAAAAATATATTCAGACAGTTTGCGTTTCACGCCCACTCTTAGCATAAAATAAAAATAAAAAAAAACAAATAATAACATAAGATTAATCAAAAAAATATAATATAATAAAATATACATTTATAAATATCAACTTTTATATAATATAATATACACAAGCAATTACACTTACGCGACCACAAAACAAAAAATATACAATAAATAAATAACATAATTGAACCGACACAAAAAAAATATTAAAAAATATAAAGTCAAAAATCCAGTGCAATCGCTGCTATAAAGCTATTACTTACGCGGCGTGCTCTGCGTGCGGCAGGCAAGTCATCGTGAACACCAAGATGAGCGCGGCATTGCGCAAGTGACGCGGCCGTTTCGAGATCATATTTCCGCCGCGAGCGGACCAGCCGCTCACTGTGTCTGCCTGTTGGCGGACTAACACGCTTTCCGACTTCCCCCACGGTCCCAGCCCGCGCCTGCGCCCTGCAATATCGATCGCACCCCAGCCACACCTTCCCCCATCTTCCCTCAGATCATATAGTCGTATCAAACGAAGAACTCCTCCCAACTTACAAAGAAATGTCATATCATGCATATTAATATGAATTTGCGATCAAGATACGGATTTCGAAACAAATCTCTTTGATGCATCAAGTTGCTTGGGATTTTGATTTTACATCATATATATAGATATATGCTTATAAATATATTTTTGGCAATATCATGATAATATAAAAAAGAGCTATGAATTAAGAGATATTTGTATTAAAAATATTTAAAGAAATGCCGTCAAAAAAGACAATAAACGTGTCGAAGCTAATTGACGCGAAAGAGATGTGCTTTTATTTTCCAAACGCTTCAGAAGTAAATAAGCCTTGCACCATTCTCAGTAGCAGGCAAATAAGTAGGTGGCAATATGCAGAAAATGCGATCGGCTCACCGATGAATCGAGAAAATTTCAAGAAATTTGTAGAATTTGATGGAAATCGCATGCATGCTTTCGATCTCAAAGAAAGGCTTGAAAATAAAGTTGGTCGTTCTTGACCGCATAGTGTGCAGATTTCACGGCAATCCAACATCACAAAGAGCTGATTTTCCACTGAAAGCAGTTTCTACATCTTATATTAAAAACTCTTATATTGGAAAATTCAAAATATTAAGTCCGAATATTTGAAACTCTAAATATTTTGCTATTTATATTTTAAGCAATAGCATATTAAATGGTATTTATTCAATAGTTATATATACCAATTTAATGTGAGCATATGTTAAAATAAAATAGACGTTTCATTATTATTTAACGACAAAAAGTAAAAAGTATTAACTAATAAATAGTAGCATCACCACATCGACTTTTACACTTTAAATAAAAGTAAAAACTAAAAATTTACAGCGTTCGTCCCTTTTAGGAATGTGGGCTGTGTCTGTGCCAAATTTCATGATCTGGCCCCCGGAATGGCACACTAAAAAACAAATAACAGTTCAATATTTATATAGCAATTTTTTTGAACACATACTAACAGTTTGTCTAAAGTTTGATAAAATTTACCAAATTTTATACATCTTAATATGTTTTAAGATTGTATTTCATATTAAGGTCTTATAATTCTGAAATAAATATTTACATATAAAGTTTTTTTTATACTGACGTGATATGTATGTATTAGCAGTAAATATAGTGGTAGGTGTACTTTATTATTCAGATCAATCGCATATTCCTCTCTTATTAGGTGCTGTGCCGCATTGCGTCAGACCAGGTATTTAATGTTAGCCCTGCAACAGCTTTTTTAAAGCTAATATACTGAAATATCACCAGCGGTTTATATGCTGGTGATATTTTATTTTACTGTTATTAAATACCATGAGGAGAAAAAAAAACAAATTTGGCTTTTCACTAAAAATTTGAAAATGTACTATATTTTTACATTCATAGAACAATTATTGGTAAATAATATAATGTAGTATATAGCTTGAACTATACGAATATTTATTAAATATATTTAAGAAATTATTTTCAGATTTCAATAGAGAGATGCGTAAGCAAGCTCATTTTGGATGACGTTTTATAACAACAAACTTTGCAAATCGTTGCTTAGCAACGGTCGCATAGCGACGGTTGTTATTAACGTGGCGGAATAAATTGCATGTCAAATTAATAAGTATTTTAATACATGTTATATATCGAAAATATTACGAATATGAGAAATAAAAGGATTCTATGTTCATCCCGAGACCCTCAAGTATCTCTATATGAGTATTTTATTACAATTAAATTAGCGGTTTGGCCCTGATTGCGCAAAAGACAGACAGACAGAGTTACTTTCAAATTTATAATATAGGTATGGAGGTATGCATGGATAATATCTACTGTCCTATTGTACTAAAAATTAAGCTAAAACTGGCTAATAAGTTAATCATCATCATCATCATCATCATCATCATCAGCCTGTCCTCGTCCACTGCTGGACATAAGCCTCTCCAATGGCACGCCACTGAGCTCGATCTTCAGCTCTTCGCATCCAGCCGCTGCCCGCTACTTTGCGAATATCGTCACCCCATCTAGCTGGAGGACGTCGATAAGTTAATACTATATTGATACTCCAAGAGTTGTATAACATAAGTAATTTACTAAAGTTCACACTTACTATGGGAATTCAACTTGATTGGGAGCTCTACAATAAATACATTTAGGTGGTTTATTAATATAAAAGATTTAATTCTATACCTACATGTAATAATAGACCTTGTGTCAAGATGTGTGTTGAGTGAGTTGTCTTATTTTTTTTTTGTTTATCACGCTATATCCCGCACATAGCAGGATAGGCAGAGGGGACCTGGAAAGCTAATGGAAAGACACAGGCGTTGCGGGTTGAGTGGGGGAACCTAACGCCACGCTTTGCATCGTTACCAGAGCGTATAATGAAAATATTAAATATTTCGTTGCCCCGAATGGGAATTGAGCCCACAACCTTCGCGCTTACAGACGCGCACTTATGCCTCACGATGGCCTCAACTTAAATTAAAATGTGAAATTAAAATGATTGATTTCCCCGAGAGAGAATCGAACACACAATCATCGCGTTTACAATCAGGTACTGTCCCACTGGACCATGAAGGGTTAAGACACACAATTCTTCAATTTAACTATAATATATATTGACCATTTTAAATATTAATTGATTAAATGACTCTCGAAGTAAGTTCGTGAATAAAACCAGTACTAGAACAAGACTAGGCCTAGGACAGCGATTTTTTGGGTCTTAGGATCTGGAACTACATTTTATATCGGTGGTTAATAGTTAAAAATATTTTGTTCTTTATCAACTTAAATAAAACAAGTAGTATTTTAATTAAAAATAGCGTATATTTTGTAAGATCATAATTAAAAATCGAGTCATATCAATAATGAAATGTTATTGAAGTTAAGGCGTGGATGGAAAACAAATTATGAAAAATAATTTTCATATGAGGCCATCATGGTGCGGCATAAGGATGTTACTGACTCCAGAATTAGGCAGAAAGTGGGGAACGGAGTGTCATAACACTAGGTTCCCTCTGCCTACTCTGCTGTGTGCGGGATACAACGTGACGATGGTTTATATACGACACAGTTATAAGATAATATAATTTTCATCATTATAATTAGTTTGTCATTTTCTTATAATAAAATAATATTATTATTTTACTTTATCTAGATATTAACACACATAATTTATCAAAACAAGAAATTGTATGTCTATTAATACTTGAAATCGGCCAGTTCCATAGCGAGCTTTTGCTTAAACTCCGTTAAACGATATTTTACAAATAAAGCCAAAGATCTCTAACGTAAAAAAGTTCTCGAAAGCACTTCATTAAAGGAGCGGATGCGAGGGCTTTTCACAATTAAATAGCGCCCGCATCGTAGACGCTAATTGGGTGAAGCATTTCTTACTTGTAACGGTGGTCCATACTGAGATTTTTGTATGGATGATTTTATCTGAACACGGTTTAGTCTGGTAAAAGCATTAATATTAGAAGTCAAAATATAACTGCCTTGAAATTAGGTTCCTTACACTAGGTTCCTTCTGTGTGCAGGATACAGCGTGAACCTGATTTATTTTTTATTTAATTACCCCAGTATTTGGCTTGTATGATATATTGTTTAAATAATTAAATTATAATGTATGTCTCTACATAATTTTTAGTGGAACGATTTACTGCCAGTTTCTATTTTTCAACCAGAAAAGGTTAAGTAATGGGACGTTTGTTTAACTACTTTTATTTATATATTTTATTTTATTGTCATTTTATTACTTGTCATCTTAAACACTTACGAGGATAAAGGATATAGACTATCCAATTTTGTAACCAAAAATTCAGTATTTAATCATTTAGAAAATTTATTTTAATAAATAGAACCAGTCCAATATTTCATTATCAAGTACACTAGACACAAAATTATAATCTATATCTATCCATACCTATATTATAAATTCGAAAGTAACTC
>JAKRZM010001074.1:0-14077 GCA_036379175.1 Heliconius cydno galanthus | reverse complement strand
TTATAATTTACTTTAACTATTTTTAAAAGAAAATTATTTGGGAGCAACTTTTAAAAACGTATTTACTTTTTGGCACCTACCCTCAGAAAAAGCTTAAACTTAAAAGCTTTTACTGTTCTAAGAAAAAAAAAGTCCAGTGTTCTTCTCAGTAATACAAACAGGATCTAAGGCTTCAATGGAAATAGATAGATCACTTCTTTTTCTGTATATATAATGGTACTTAGTTAGCGCATCATCCAATGTTAATAACAAGGTATGATCATTGATTGTATCCATTATAAGACTTAGACATTTGCTAGAACATTATATCTGCGTAATTTCTTAGTCTCTATTGGTAAATGGTTTTCAGTACCGTACTATCTCATCATAAAGACTTCTTTTGATTTTTTGTCAATATTAACTTAGTCTGACCTGTTGTGATTAAATATAAGCCTGTTAAATCAGTAGTATTGACACGCATTTCTATATGCTTATTTGATAATATTTTCTCAACTGAATGATTTTATAGTCTTTTAATTTTAATGCTGTACTGCTTAGAGAAAAATAAATGAACAAATCTGACAACGTCATTGCGTCGCTCTGTATAATCGTTCAAGAACATTTTCTTGCACTCAAAAGCATGATGATCGATTGTTTTCATAGAGAAATTGTAAGGTAGATATTTAGATTTCTCTCCAAGAAAGACATGCCCGTTTTGTATAAAGCAAAAAAAGCCTCTCTATGAGCTGATTTTTTTTATTTTTATACTAAACTGAGGAGTTTTGACCAAATTTCACCTTTTTTTAGTGACAAAAGACAACTTTTTGTGATTTTTTTCTTGAAAATCTTATTTCATTTATAATCTTTTTGCAATGCTATTAATTTTACTGTATTCTTAAGATATTCTTAATTAGCAAGAAAGTGTTTTATCATTTTTTAACTTGAAGGGCTGGGCGACGATTCGGCCCTTTTATGACGTCATAAATACGTGTATGTAAATACATATGTATGACTCAATAAAAAATATTTTAAGCAAATAAAGAGAAGGAAATAACAAGAGATAAGTTAATTTATTTTAATTGGCCATTTAAATGTAAAGGCTACAGCTTTTAAGAAATCTAAGGATTCATAATTGTGAAAATCTAAAACAATTTTTTCCAAACATTCATCTTTCTTCGATTTTTTTATTGTTGGATTTAAATATAATAAATCTAATATTATTTTTTTGTTGAATTAGATTTTCTTTTGATAATTCTTCACCAAATATGCCAATATTTGGATGCGCTGTTTTAAACAGATTATTTAAGGCTCGATGCCACCCTTCAAGACAATTTGTAGTCCTGGGTCTAAAGTTTTTGACACGATCAACAGCGTTCCAAAAAGAAACAAACTTTTCATCTCTATTAATATAGTTTTTATGGAAAAAGTCAAAAATTATTTTGGATTCATTATAAGAATTATCCTCTTTGCTGTACTTAATTATCAAATCAAAAAAATTACATACTTCTTCTTCGGGAACAAAGCTAAGGGATAACAAGAAACAAACTACATAGTTAAAATACAAATTTGTTTTGTAGAAGCTTACAAGCTTGTACTCTTGTACCTTCCTCACAACTATTTGGGCATAATGGAACAGGCAGCCATTTATTTTACAATCTGGATACTCTGCACCAAAAACTTCTCTTGGTGCTAGTTCAAAATCCAGAATAAACTGCTCAGGATCGAATTGAGGAACTCTATTCTTGAGAAAATCAACAATTTTTTTATATCCAACGGCAGATTTAGTCTTCATTAAAACATAGACCAAAGGCACATTACTCCCCCTAAAAGCCGAAACAAATGTGTACAATTGTAAAATCCCCGGAGGACATGATTTAAAGGTTCCATCACAAAGAACAGTCTTTGCATTAGCAAAATGAATTAGACTTTCATTTGTGCAAAAAATCGCAATTCTATTTTCATAATTTATACCCGAATCATACTGCAGAAAAACTTCTCCTCTCGAAGTTGTTTTTATAGATAGGGGTATATCAGAAACCACACGATCAATTGGAAAACGATGCTTGTTCCTCCTCAGACCCATCCTTTAAAGTATTATAAATTATGTCTCTAGCAGATTCATTGGTTTCTAAACCTCTTTCTGCAATTTTGAACAAGTTATATGATACCTGATTTGCCATATAATCAGGCTGGTGATCACACAGGATATACTTTAGCACTGCATCTGCTTGGTTTGTATAAAGGAGACCTTTGCACCTTGGTTTTTTACACCTCCATATTATTTTGCCCCCAATGTTGTGAATGTTGTTATTCTCATGCCTTTGAACAGATTTGATATTGTACTTTTGACCCTTGAACAATATCATCTGCTTCCTTCTATCCGAAAGTATTTTCGTAATTTCATCATGATTGATCTTGAACATAGGGTCAAAAAAAAAAATTTTAAAAAGGCCGAATTTGACATGTTATGACGTAGAGGCGACGATTCGGCCCGGGCCGAATCGTCGCTTTACGGGAAGGAAAATGAGAAAGAGTTTAAAAAATCTTTAAATATATTATAAGGTGATAAATTTAACGGATAGATTGATCGAATATTTTTAATATTCTGTTTTTTGATAAAAATAATTTATTTCTGTTTCAAAATTTTATGAATACTGTTGAATTTAATCAAATTATCGCGTGTATCATGAACATTAGTGTTAAGAATGGATTTTAGAATAATAGAAGATTCTTTAATTTACAAACATTAATTTATTAGACAACAGATAAAATACAACTGATCCTAAAATTCTTGTTTCATAGCATTCAAATATTTAAAAATTAACCTATATGCAATTTTCAAAAGAAGTGAACCCCCCCCTATTTAAATAAAGCTTTGTATAGTAACTTAATCAAGAATACGATATGTAAGTTATATCTTTCCTTAAGATTTAGCACTTGAACTACCGAAAAAAAACATTGCTACTCTTACTAATACCAGTCATTTTGACTGGTTATTTAGAGTCGTACAAACAGATGAATATTCCTATTGTTTTGTTTAATACTATCATATAAAATTTATCTAGTATTAAAACTAACAGACCAAAAAAATGACTGGTCTTGGGCGTTCTAGCGTTAAGCACAGTCTATCTACTACATCCTCTATATCATCCATAATTCATAACCCTCTTGAAAAGCCCTACGGTAGTCAAAAGAAATAGACTCTTAGGGTTTTTAGAATTTTATTAAATAGATGTCTCTGTTGATACAGATAGTTTAAGACAATTGACTTACTTCTTGTGGTATGATGTTAACATCCCGTCCCATGCCAAAAATAAAGAACTATGGTTGTCCCCATTTGTACATTCCCTTAATTTTTTAGCTACAAATTATATTTCCTTGTAATCTCGGTGAAATTAAATAAAAGATATTTGATAGTACAATCTCACACGTGTAATGTTTCAAAAATAAAATTTTAGTTTTTTATTTATTTAAATCATTTTAAAAATATAATTTCGAGAAACATTTTAATTATAGCTGTTTTAGCTTTTACTCAATTATAGCTTAAATATGTATCTTTGCTTAATATCTAAGTTTCCTCTCCTTAATTTTTACTTAAAGTTTTCAATATCCATCCTCCTTCTTGGTTTTCTCTGTTGTAATCTAGTGAGATACTTTCCAGATTTTTTTAAAACATAAATTTAAATGTATGCTTTCATCAAAACAGAAAAAATAAAAATTATAATTGGCTATAGAATTAGTTGTTTACCCGTGATAACCAATCCCAATTTTACGAGATACTTGGATTAGACTATCAATCACCAGCCTTCTCTCTTTTTTCACAAAGTCTATGGAGTCATGTCCTCGACTATACTCAGAAGAGATTTAAGCAGGAGTTTTCTTCACACAAAGGATTAATAATAAGCTTTAAATCGTCAGCAATCTCTGATTTCTTGGATGTACCTATTGTGATATCTTGTAACTATTCCATGAGCAAAGCAAAAATAATAACATTAAGTTATGTTTAATTCTAAAATCTTTTAATTTAGATGTAACAATAATGCTTGATCAAGCACAATAATTCATTCGTTTTTTTTATTTTACCTATAACTTATAACTTCTATTTAATTTTTCAAAAACACATAATATTCATTTATTTTTTTAATCTTTGGGTCAATTAAATTGTAATTTACAATAAAATCATTTAAATTTAAAATTCCAAGGTATCATAAAATTCTATTCAAGGGATATAAAATAAATATGTAAGAAAATCTTACAACTCAAGGATAAACTTTTTGCAGATAAAACTTTAAAAAATGACCTATAAATATTCTTTAAACACTCAGATTTTTTTATGAGTAAAAGATAAGACATATACGTAATAAAATACTTTTACTTAACATTTGAACACAAAAACACGATTATTAATTTAGATAATTAAAGAAATTTATTATAAACCTTAGAAATTTTACTTAAACTTTCGGTTCATCACAATCTTTAGGTTATCCAAAGGCTTTAACTCGAAGAGACATTCGGTTTAGAAGCATCCTTGATATTTTTTTCCTCTTATATTCTAAAAGAATGCTTCAAAAAAAATTCGAAGACTAGTTGACTGAAATTTAAATAAACAAATTGATATTTTTACTTAGTAACGTCAACTGAAAGCTATGTTTGCCATTTTACGACAGATATTTCTTAATTTGTTTCTTTTAATTAGATTTAATCAATGATCAAGAAGATGAGAGCTAAGAATTAAAATACATTTTTTGTTTCTTAGAACCGTATTTCGTTATTCAGTTTGAAAATAAAAAAGAAATTATTCTAATAAGATATTTAGATGTAAAAATCCTAACGAAGATATTTTAGGCGTCTGAAGGATAACAAAAAGGAATGTTGTGATTTTTTTAGAATTTATTTTACAAAAATTTTTAAAGTATAAATCTTTTAGTAAAAGATAATATAATAAATAAATTAAAAGTTTAACTTGTTAAATTGTGTGGGATGCATCGCATTATAACTTTTACTGATATAATTTAAAGTAAAAAATCATCATCATCATCATCATCAATATATATAAAAAGTTTGAATTTTCATTTTTATTTATTTTTTTAACCTCTGTTTTTTTGTAAATTTTCAAAATTTTTTGAGTAATTTTTGCACATGGTTAATATTTGAACACTTGAAACGTATAAGAAAGCAAGAAAGGACCCGAATTCAATATAAAGATATATTTATTGACTTATACACTTTTTTAAAAACCCATTCTGAGAATGGGTAGCTTTAGCTAGTTTAAAATATAACTATTTGTACTTCATACAAGGGCATGAAGAAGTACGAAAATAAAACTTTTATTTCTATTTTTGAGTTGTACTTCTTAAAGGAGTACAACAAATACTTTTCCCACAGGTTAAAATTATAGATTATGAGATATGAATGATCAGTGTTCTAACTGAACATAATAATTATAAGATATACTTTAGAACCCTTCCTTAGATGGATTTGTACATGTAAAAAATTATATCACAAGTGTCCATGCTAAATCATAAGTAAAATTTATTTATCCATGAGATTACGTAGAATAATTTTTGGGTGTGCTGAAAAACTACTGCAATGTTATAAATTGATTAACCTTTTATAATTTAAAGAAAAATAAATTATTTTTAGCATTTGAATAATTATATAAATGTAATTTTTTGTTTTCTTAAAAATACCATTTCTTTTTCGGGAAAAAGAGCCACATTATTGAGACAATGAAGTGTAAATGTACTTGGATTAAATTAATTTAAAGATTGATTGATTTCTCGGTATATGGCGTTTCGAGCGTGCCAGTTGAGCACAATTCATTTCGCCAATGTCACGTTGTATGGAAAACACACGAAGGAAATTGACCGGTAATTTAAATTAATTTAAATAGTAAGATTTTTTTGACACGTGTCAAAAATCTTGACTAATTAATTACACATTTTTTAAATATTAAATTATCTATGTATTGACATGATTAAGCTTATTGATCATTGTTCATGTAATATTATACAGAAGATGTAACTATTTTTAGTCTGCAACTCAGTATTCTTTAATTTAATTACAGCACTAAGGGTCAATATAATTATCGTAACCGTAAATCGTATCGTCTAGTAGCTTACTAGATTACTTAAAAATGCTTACATACATCCTTAATGTCTAATTAAACAATCCAAGGATGTTCCATACATTAACATGTTTATTTGTTTGTTTTATTTTTATAAACAAAGACTCAGCTTTTATTTTTATAAAATAAATTCTATTTAAACACAAAATTATCCCCTCTTAAAATATGAAAGATTATATGTACAATGCGAAGAAGAAAGAACAGTACACATTGAGTTCTCTCAATCATTTGATTTATGACTATATGGTAAAATTGAAGTTTGATAAATCAGCTAAAATATTTGCAGCTGAGGCTTCTATTGACGACTTTAAGCACAGTGACGGTTCGCCAGTTCTCTCCCAGTGGTATATATCATTTATGGAAATATCTAATGTACGATGTGGTGCATCATCGAATCCAGGAGATCTCTCTCGTATTGAGGGAGTCATGCTGAAGCTTGAGAATGAAAAAAAAACGATATCAGCAAATGGGTAGAATAGATCATATGTATGTATTATTCTGTACAAAGGGAGCAGGACCAAGTATTTAAAAACAATGAAATGTACAAGAATATGAATATGTATTATCCTCCAAATTATTATGATTCTCGGAAGAATATGGATTTATATAACACTGGGGTCCATGGTCCGGTAAATGAGCCACCTATGTATAACGAGCACAGAAAGCAACCAGACTATAGAAACATCAACATTCAGCCAAGAGCTCCTAGATATGAGGAAAATGTGTTCGAGCAGCAACCTAGTCTCAAGCCAAATGTTCGACCAGATCCTAGATATGATCCTAAGGTTAAAATACCATCGAATCCTATATCCCCTAAGGTATTTGAAAATAAGAATGAGGTATCTCACATTGAAAAATCTTTTGTTCTTCGTGAGGTCTCTAGTTTTAAGATTTCAGACAATGTTGTGTTATGTTCTGTAATTTCTAAGGAGCATCATATTTTATTCAACTTATTTTCTAACAGGACACTTGGAGCATCTAACTGCAATACTATGAAAAATGAGAGCATTATAGAAACTAGCGGTAAGTTGATATCTGAGATTAGAATCAAGGATTTTAATGAATACATATACATAGTTGCTGGCTATGAAGGAAAGGAACTTATGGTTCTAAGATATATAATTAAGGAAAGTAAATTTGATATTGCAGGTTATCTTAGAGGTCATAATTCGAAGATAAAAACAATTGACATATCAGACTATATATTTTCATTAGATGATACAGGAATCTTTAGAAAGTGGAATTTCAAAGGGGTGTGTGAAAGAGAAGAGATACTTAGTGCTAACATTACACATATATTTTCGTTTGCAGATAACAACCTTATCCTCTCTGATCTGAACAGAGTCTTTTTGTACAACTTTGAAATGTACATGGAAATGAATGAATTGATCAAAGGAGAACTTATAGACATTAAAAGATATGATGACTACTACATATTTATTTTTAGAGAGAAGGTGTGTATTTATGATAACAATCTTAATAAGATAAAGATTTTAACAATACCCAATAATAATACAAAAACCAGCTGTTATGTGGATAACGATATATTTATAGCAACACAACAAACACTTTGGTATGAAGTTCATGGGAGACTGAATAAGGTAAATATTTACGAAGGAAGTGATATTGTAGCATTAGATAATATCAATAAACATAAGAATAGTCATATGTTGAGTATAAGTTCTAACGGTGAATGTAAAATAATGAATAAGATATACAATGAATAAAAAGTTTTTATTTATTTTCTATTCTTTTTCGAGATTAAGTACTCAATTTTAATTAAGTTTTTTAACCTTTTTTTTGGTGGGTAGGAGTAAATAAAACGACACGTATTTTTTTGTGCTCTGCAGTTAAAATTTGTTTTAAAATATAAATTACAAGTTAATTAAGTGAAATATGTGTCAGTAAATACATTTTACCTACCAGCTATTATGTTCTAAAGTTTCATTACTAAATATATCATAGTTTATAAAACTCAAGCAAGTTTAATATATCACCTGGTGAACATCATGGAGTCTATAAAACAAACAGCTCATTTTCAAACAAAAATGAGTGAATTTCAAGAAGAAATGAAGGGGTCGGCTCCTACTGTAAGTTCAACATCAAATTTAAGTTTACAATTTAGTGCATTTCAATCTTTTGTTTTGACTGCATTAGATAATTTACAACGACAAGTCGAATTATTGTCAAGGCAGCATGATGAATTAGAGATGCGCTCAAGAAAAAAGATTATTTTGTTGCATGGAGTCCCAGAGACACAGAAAGAGGATGCAGCTGCCTGTACTTCCAAAGTCCTAGTGGAGTGTCTTCAAATTCCTGAGTTTAGTTCAAGCTCTATTAGTCGATGCCATCGCCTTGGGCATTTAAGCTCTGACAAGCCACGTGCAATGGTTGTCAAATTTAAGGACTACTCGTTAAGGAACAAAGTTTGGTCATTGAAGACAAACTTAAAGGGGACAGGAGTGACTATGTCAGAATTCCTTACGAAATGTCGGCATAAGACTTTTCTGGCAGCTCGGCAACGTTTCGGTATAACTAAGTGTTGGACGCGAGATGGTGCAATTATCGTTTTAAGCGCTGACGGTGCCAAGCATCGAGTTACAAGTATGGATGAATTAAATAGGATACCGAGCTTGACTCCTTTACTACCTTCTGCCATTTCCACTGAGGTGAATGTTCCTAAAACCAGCAAAAACATAAATTCAAGGCCCAAAAGGTTAATTAAGAAATGAGCGCCTTCGTGTACAATGTTCCTGTGATATATTTAAGTATCAGTCTATTACATTAATTTTTAGTCATCAGGTTTATTGTATTTTGCATTTCTTTTATTTTTATTAGTTGGCTGTGGTCAGTTTCATTTGAGAGTAGTTAATAATATTGATATTGAATATGTGTTTAGCTTGAGTGTATGTAGATTATAGTTTGTTAGTTATAGTTGATATTTGTAGTTGATTTGTGAAATGACAGCTGTCAGTTGACAGATAAGTTAGTAATCATTGTATGTAATGCTGCGTTCAGAAATTAGTATTTCATATTACTTTTTTTTTCTCTTTTTATAAAGTTTAATTATATTAGGATATTCTATAGTACTTTTTTTTTCTGAAAATCAGTTTTTTTTTTTTTTTCCTTGATGATATGATTGCTGTTGTTAAAAGTTAGTGTATAATTATTTCTTTCTGGATAGCTGGCAGGTTAGAGAGTGTATTATTATTTAACTCTTTATATATTATATTTATTAGTATTATAATTATATTTTCTTTTTGTATTATTATTTTATATTCTTTTTTATTTTTTTTTTTTTAATATATATTTTGTGTATTATTTATATATATTTAATATAATGATGTCTGATTTAAGTGACAATTTTTTATCTATGTCTTCATCGAGTACAGATAGTTTCCACAGTACAACAACTCCTTCCCTTAGTGTCGCTATTGATTCTTATTTCTCAGATTCTCTAAAAAACTTTAATATTCTTCATATCAATGCTCAAAGTATTCCGGCTCATTATCCTGATATGCTTGCGTCATTTGAATCTCGTAACATACATGCCATCCTTGTGTCTGAAACCTGGTTAAAGCCCTGTTTGCCAAACACGTCCTATTCCTTACCTGGGTTTCGTCTGATTCGCAATGACCGAGTTGGTAAAGGTGGAGGTGGTGTTGCAATCTACCTACGTTCACATATCCCTTTTTCATTAATTAGTCTGTCAACCCAACCCCCGCTTCCTGATACCGCTGAACATTTGCTTATCGAGGTTACTCTTTCTTATACTAAAATCCTTTTAGGTGTTTTTTACAGTCCTTCTCCTTCTTTTAATTATTTTCCCTCCTTTGAAAAACTCTTAGAAAACCTTATTCCTAATTATAGTCACTCCATAATAATGGGTGATTTTAATACGTGTATATTAAAAGGTGACCATCGCACTCAAAAATTGCGGAGTATTATAAATTCCTGTAATATGCATATACTACCTCTAGTTGCTACTCACAATTTTCCTGGCTGCATTCCTTCCCTTCTCGACCTCATCATGGTCTCCTCTCCTGATTTCGTCTCAAAGCATGGTCAATGTTCTGCCGATTTGTTTTCGTATCATGATTTACTTTATCTCTCTTACAAAATTCGTCCTCCTAAAGCAAAGTCGAGAATTCTTCTGCAGCGTAACTTTGGTGGAATGGATATTAGTCAATTGCGCGGCGATGCGCGATTAATTGACTGGTCAACCGTCACTAGAGCAAAATCTATTGATTGCAAGGTAGATATTTTCAATGATTTAATAGTAAAGTTATATGATCACCATGCTCCTATAAGACCCATCAGATTGAAACATTTACCAGCGCCATGGCTTAATGAAGAAATTAAATTGCTAATTGACAAAAAACACAAGGCAAAAACTAAGTTTAAAATAAATGGGACCGAAGCGAACCGTATTAAATATAATAAGACTAGAAATCGCTGCAATACATCTTGTAGGGACGCTAACCGCCGCCATATTCATAAATCAATCGAAAACGGCGATACTGCAAAAACATGGAAATTTCTTGAATCTCTTGGAGTTGGTAAATCTTCTTCTAACAATAATTCTTATAAATTTGATTTAGAGCTTCTTAATAAACATTTTTCATCTTTCGATGCACCTGAAAGTGCCAATAAAGTAAAAATACTTAACATTCTTTCATCCTTACCAACCCAAAATTTTCCACCGTTTTCTTTTCGCTCCTTCACAGAACGTGATGTTAATAGAACTATTCTGTCTATCTCTTCGAATGCTGTCGGTACTGATTGTATTAGTCGCAAAATGATCCTACCTATCCTAGATATTATTACTCCTGTCTTGACTCATATCCTTAACTATTCTACCACTGTTAATGTATTTCCAGAAGCGTGGAAATGTGCACAAATAATTCCTCTTCCAAAAAAATGTAATCCTGAGCATAATGCTGATTACCGTCCCATATCTGTTCTGCCGTTCCTTTCCAAAGTCCTTGAAAAACTTATCCACACCCAACTAAATGCATTCATAAATAATCATTCCATCCTAAGTCCTTTCCAATCTGGTTTTCGTCCAGGACATAGCTTACATAGACCACATCAGCTAATCAAAGTTACAGATGACATTCGACGAGCTATGGATAAAAAGCAACTCACAATTCTCGTACTTCTTGACTTTAGCAATGCTTTTAATACCGTCGATTACGACATTTTGTTGAGGTTGTTACGTTCTATTAATATATCTACGTCTGTGATTGACTGGTTTCAAAATTACCTTAATGGCCGTAGACAGCGCATTCGTATTGAGGAGAAGGTCTCTTCATGGTGTGTTGTCCAGGCTGGGGTACCTCAAGGTAGTGTTTTATCTCCATTACTCTTCGCAATTTTCACTAATTCTATTACTAATCGTATTTCGTGTCCCTATCACATGTATGCAGATGATATCCAAATTTATAGTCATTCTACTCGAGATAATTTGTGTAATTCAATTAATATTATTAACAATAATCTCCTTTCAATTGCGGACTGGAGTAAGTTTTATGGCCTTAAGGTTAATCCCATAAAATCGCAAGCAATATTAATAGGAAGCCCTAGCATGATTGCACGGGTTAACTCTGATTATTTTCCATCGATAACCTACAATAAGACTGTTATCATATTACAGTACAGTCAAAGATCTTGGAATTCATCTAGACCAAACACTATCATGGTCCGTACAGATGACAAATGTAAGAAAAAAAAATTCTCCGTACCTTAGGCTCTCTCCGACGTCTTCGTTCTGTTTTACCTATTCCCACCAAAGTTATGTTAGCAAATTCTCTTCTTCTCTCAATTCTCGACTATGCGGACGCAAGCTATCCTAACTTAACCGAAGACTATGTAAACAAACTTGAACGACTTCAAAATCTTGCTATTCGGATCATATTTAACTTACGCAAGTATGACCATGTTTCTGAACTTCGTTTGAAGCTCAAGTGGCTCCCTATCCGTTGTCGCCGGAATCTACGTATACTTTCAATTCTGTACTGAGTGTTATTTACCCATAAGTCTCCGCCTTATTTAAGGGAAACTTTTGAATTTTTAGGAACGCATACAAGTAGGATGAGATCTACTAAGAATCTCTCTTTAAGATTCCCTACTTACACAAGTAAGTTTTATGAGAACTCGTTCGTGGTACGAGCGATAAATCTTTGGAACGACTTGCCACTTCCTATTAGACGTTCCAAATCTTTACGTATATTTAAGAAATCTGTTAAAGAATATTATCTTAAGACCTATTCTTTATAAAGACGTTTGATTATTCTATTTACTTAATATATATTTTGTTATTTTATGACATCAATATATATTATATATGTATATTATTATGTATTAGTCTATTATATTACTTTATATATTGTACTATTTTATAAATATTTGTGTATTAAGTTTATGTATTAGGATAAAATATTATTTACGTATGTTTATTTATTTGCACCACCCACTATTTGTTTTAAATTTTATGTCTCCTAACCTCAAGGTTGTCTGGAAGAAATCGCTAATTAGCGATAAGACCGCCTTTGTACTTCACACTATGTTATGCTTATAAGTACTAGATGTAGTTTGTAACTTTGTTTTCTTCTGTTTGTAGTGTACAATAAAGTATAAATAAATAAAATAAATAAATAAGTTTTAATTTCTTCCTTACCCGTAAATTTAATTAAATTTTTAAAAAATTTAAACAAATGTACAAAAAAAATATATAACTTATCTCAATTATATTTATAACTTAAAAAGAATAGAAACTCTTTGAATGAAATATAGACATTCAAAAAAATATATTTAACTTTATTTAAAAAATAAAAGATCATGAAGAATATTGTTAGGAATCAATGAGGATTATTATCTGTGCAAAAAGATTGATTGATGATGATTGTGATCTGATATACAGCATCACATCATTTTGTTTGTGTATGTACGTCATCCATCAGTGATCTACGTAATACAGTAAAGATAATAAAAATATTGAATATTATGGGTGTAAAATAGCTTAAGAACTCAAAGACAAAAGGTTTATTTTACCCTTAAGAATTACAAAAAAATTGTAAAGGATATTTTTAAGTAAAGAATAAAATTTTGTATCATAGAGCTAAATTCTTGACTTTTTTTGAGTAATTATACACTAATAATGTTATATTACGATCTAGCCATTACATTGACTAATGAGTAATTTAATTTTAACCTACTTTTATAATAAACAATACTATGCTAAGATTGTGTCCATCGGCACTTTTCTTATTGTCTCTATTTAAGGGGAAGACACTTAGTTAATGTGTTCTTTATATTTACGATTACACTTTCACCACTGAACTGTTATGCACTACACTTACTCGAAAGGTTTAATTCTTTTGAGTCTTCTCATTATGTCCGTGTTGTCGAGGTGCTGGATTGCCTCGACGTTCACATGATGATGAAGTCTGTGTTCGTGAGCTTCTGCATATTTCTTAATGACTCTGTCAACGAACTCTATATTGAGGTCCCTGTGGAGGTCGTCGTTTCAAATATACCAAGGAGCACTAACTATTGCTCTAAGTACTTTATTCTGGAATCGCTGTATGATATCTATGTTACTTTTTTTGGTACAGCCCCACAGCTGTATCCCGTAGGTCCATACTGGCATGAGGACTTGTTTGTATAGTAAGATCTTGTTCTGAACTGCTAGAGTAGAATTTCTTCCAAGCAGCCAGTACATCCTATTGTGTGTTCTATTTCTAACTCCTCTTTTTTCTTCTTAACATGAGCTTTCCAGCGTAGTTTAGCATCCAGCGTCATGCCCAAGTACTTTGCTGTATTTTGATATGATATTATTTGGTCATTAATGAATATGGGGTAATATTCATCTCTTTTGTTAGTGAAGTTAATATGAACCGACTTTGTTTTATTTAATTTAATTTTCGAAAGTTTTGTCCAATTGTGAATTTTGTTCATAGCTTCTTGAAC
>JAKRZM010001072.1:113257-127577 GCA_036379175.1 Heliconius cydno galanthus | reverse complement strand
AAAAAAAAAAAAAAAATTTGGAACAATGTATTGTCCTACTAAAAGTACTACATGTTTGCTAAAATAAATAAATTTATTAAATTGAAATTATATGCTTCTTCTTATCCATATAAATAGCAAAAATCTTAATCATAGTTAATCATTTTCTCGTGTATTTATTTCAAATTCATGCTTTTCTTCGTTCAGTTCTTAACTTTTAATCCCAATTTGAAACATTATGTGCTGAATGGTTGACCTCAACGCCGTAATATGTCTTGTTTAATACAGAGCCGTAAAACGATAACGAATCATTGCTCGAAGTGAAAATCGAACTTGCAACCAGCGCCATAACCATTTCCCATTGGACCATTACGTCTTTGCTTTATCTAGGTATATCGTTTGTACTTTATAATATTTACGACACCTTTAACGAGGAACTCGTGCTCGTTACATCCCTATCTCCTGGGAATAAATTTACATCATGTAACTGGCACGCACATCATTGTAGATAGCATGTATACTTACATATACAAATATGCATTATTTTTACAAATTAAAAGGATTAAAGGATTCATATAATAAGAGTTTTCTAGTATAAAAACTTTCTTAGCTTAGAAAATTCTTTCAGTTTAAGTATGCCTACTTATTGGTGTATTCCTGTTAATAGCAAAGGACTAACAAAACTGCATTATAATGTAGTAAAATTTTAGATTTTTGCAATTTTTACGTATTTTAATCGTAATTCTCAATCTTTTTTCTTTCCGTAAAGAGGGTAAGTAATAAATAATATTTTCAAAGTTTTAAATGAAAATATGTATGTAACCCGGATTATTCGCGTATATTTAGTATTATACATTTTTGGAGGTCAGTCTAATTTTAATTTTTTAATTAAAAATTAGAAGTAGTAGTAGCTGTATCTCACATACAGCGCGGTAGGCAGAGGGAACCTAGTGTTAAGGCACTGTAAATATCAATAATATACTTGAAAACATATTTATTAGATAGATAGAAAAACAGACAGAAACTTCAATTTTATTTATATGTATAGATAAGCTACGGATCTGCTATAAATTTGATTATTCTGAATATGTATAAGGAAATGCGTGCAATATATCAGTGGTCCTGCTTTTACTGTCGTATTACAGCAAACCCAGTTTATTCATATTTGTTTCATACATTTTTCCTTACCGGATTTTCCCAGAAATGCTAGCGCGTTCTGCACTTAACAGATTCGTGTTTCTTCCGGTTTGATCATCATTTAATAAGGAGGTTACATTTTATGTTTGTACTGTATAAACAAAAATATATATTTTTGATTTTATAGGTAGGTGTATATGTAATTTCCTCAGATGTCAATTGGACAAATATTTCCTAATATACTATACTAACCATAACTTGTATGAAAAAAATTATTAATACGATGAGAACTCTTTGAAAACATTTAAAAAAAACTGATGTGAAGCTCCATCATTTGAGCTAAATCTTAACAAATATATATAACGCTAAAAAAGTCTTATAAGCATTTTTGATGACATTAGAAAGTTGACTATCTACAAAAACGTAAAGGGTTTAAATCATCCCAGATAAACTTTAATAAATAGGGCCCCCTAGGAAAACTACTTACGTAGAACGAGTAAACGGAAGTAATATTACTATTTCTATATATTATAATAAATTTAAATGCCTTGACCCTAGTTTAAAAATATAACCCCCCTTAATTGAAAACAATAACGTTATTCAAACAAAAATGGCTTATATAAAACAGTTTTAGTTTGGCACGGTGAAAAAAGATTTGGGGCGACGCGACGTTCGTCCGTCAACTATATGAATGTAATTTGTCTTCACCACACATGGCAGGAAATTTATTTCTCTGGCAACTAGGCAGATACCACGTTGCAATATGTCGCTAGCACAATGGATCGTAAAATAAACGGTCAATTTTAATAGTAGGTCTCTTCTATAGGTCACCTGCTTTGTATCTACAGTATAGTAAAAAACAATATGCAAAATTTGCATTTATATACAAAAGAAAATATAATTATAATACGACTTCTTTCAATTTTAAATGGATCTCATAATCAGAATCTAATCAAACTTTCATTAAACTACTTTTTTTCAATTAAAATAGTAATAATGGAAATCGGTTGGCGGGATATTGAGTTATTCGTCCATTTATAGTGCACATACTTAATGACCATATGGGGAGCACTAGCTTTCAACTAAAAAAAGGATTATCAAAATCGGTTCACCCAGTCCAAAGTTCTGAGGTGACAAAAATAAAAAAAAACAAATAAGCAAATAAATAAATAAACAAACGGTGAGCTAAATAAAACCGTTTAAAAAATATAGACATTAAACATTTTCATAGTACACGTACATTGAAGAGGTATTGTTTTTCGCTCGCCCCATTCAAATGGCGCTTCACGAACGTGGTTTTGCCAGTGCCACCGTCTCCGACCAGCAAACATTTGAAAGTTACACATAGCAGAAGAGTTCAAGAACGATATGATCTTAACCGCCTTGTCTATTTGATAAATAAATAAATAAAGCCTTTATTCGCTGACCATTTCAGAATTTTTGTTTACAAAATTAAAATAAACTATACAATAAAATTAATAAATAAAAAGACTTAAGATTAAAAATATTTAAAAAGTAATTAATTCTAGCAGCCAGTTTTTTTGGTCAGGCTGTCCCTCGACATAGGCCTCCCCCAGCCTATTCCACTGTTCTCTGTTCCAAGTTAACCTTCTCCATCTTTTTGGTAGATCGTCCTCTCATCTTTTTATTTGTTTTTTTTTATAAAAGACCTTACTTCATAGGTATCTATTTAATATTTGATATTAAAATTGACATTTGAGGGACCGTTGTAGCGGCCAGAGTCTCACAGGATATCCTGTTCGAACAGACAAAGCATGTTGTCAAATTTTCCCACAATACGCAATGTCAATAATTTGGTAGAAAGTGGGTTATATATTTTCCACTAGATTGAGATATTAAATACACTAAGATTACTAGATTTTAGAAAGAAACCAGTAATAGTAAAAAAATAACGAAAACGTCATATTAAAGATAGACAGTTCTGAATAATATAAATTTACTTTCTTAACGAACAAATACTTATATTAATTAAATGAGCTCTCATGAATCATTTTCAGTATTTGATTTATTACTATCTGGAAGTTTGTGAAAATGTTGCCATTGTTAGCAGTCCGCTCTACTTTCTTAAATAGATTATCTAGATTTCTGGTTACTAATTTGTTATTCCTGTTTCCAACAATAACGTCTTTCATATTTTAAAATATAATTACATTAAGTCTTAGCTTAACGTGCTACAAAGTAGTTATTAGCATTAATAAATTCTTTTAAATTTCTCCGAAACAATAATAATGTTTCATTTTGTTGTTATAAACAAATATTTGCGAAGAGAGTTTGCGATCTTTCCGAAAATTTATGAACGTTCGAAAAGGTAAAAAATAAAAATAGAAGATAATCACAACTAATTAAAAAAGGTTATTTTGTAAATATATAATTAAAAAAAACAGCTATATTTTCTATATTTGAACCCTTGTAGAATCAATTTCTTGTTGGTCTGTTCGTTTGTCTGTCAAGACTATTTATCTCGAGATCGCGTGAAAAATCAAGCTTATAAATCGACGCAATCAAAAGAATACTTCTCGTGGATCTACAGTTATGAAATTTGAATTGAAATTGAATAATAAGTAGCCTATGTGTTGCTCCTCTCTATTCAGGTCAGTAAACCTAAAAATCGATGCATTTGTCCCCCAAAAAACAAACACACAGATAAAAAATGCTTATTTGTGTTTTAGCATCATATAAAAAACTATAACTATGTACTTAAAAAGACACGGTTATTTAGGAAATGGGAGATAGGCATTTCAATTTTATTTATATGTACAGATATACAGATTATTAATTGTATTTTTTAAATTCCTTATTTATAAATTTAATATATCTGTTTAAAATTAATTGTCTTAATTGGACTTCTAAATGTCACTCTGACATGATTCTTAATTACAACAAACTAGGGGAAGTTGCGTCACTCAACTCTGATAGTTAGACCGTAACTTCGCTGTAATGAATGAAGACTTCGTCAACTAATTTGCCATCGTACCAAAGGGCAGGCGTTCCATAAACCCATTAATATGTCCTTTGAAGTACCAACTGTTGTTAGCTCATATAGTCCATAACTGAGTGAAACAGTTCGATATCGGATATTGTGAAAGTTATATATTACAGTCTTCATACTTGTTATAAAAACTCGAGTGCTGCTAGAGTTTCTAAAACTCATTTACAATATTTATAAATTTAACTTCGTTTAAAGCAATAGAACATTTAATTAATTGTTTTGTGAATATTATCTAATACTTATAAAAAAATATTATTAAAATCAATTATATAAATAGGTAGGATTTTCTTACCTAAGAAGTTGCTAAGTTTTATTATAATAGTAGCAGTGGCCTCCGTGCGGCTTCGCCCGCTTGAACTATACGAATATTTACTTAGGCGTATTTCGGGAAAAGTAGTTAATTATTTTAGTTATCTACCAAAACATGTAGTGCAAATCCCATAAAAATAAGCTCAATTGTTCTGGAGATTAGCCTGAACAAAGAGAAAGATTAAGAGAAGACAAACAGACAAACATTATAAATCATTTATTTATGTTTTAATATCGTGTTAAAAAGCTAAATAAAAAAAAAACACGGCTACTTTTAAATCAATTCAATTATTTATATACATGTATAGATATCAAAAGAGTCATATATATATATATATATATATACAAATGTTACATACATATATGGAACGGGTAAGTTTGCAGGTCTGTAGGCATGAAGGAAATGTTTGTATTTCTAATACATATACGAATGCACCTATGCACATGTTTGTTCTGTGGCGAGTTCAACCGAGCAGGTTATTTGTTTCTGCTATACACAGATAATTAAATATTTCATCTAAGTTTAAAAAAAAAAAGAAAAGAGTTTCTATGGTTATAATAACACATGCAAAAAAAAAATTATATTTCAAAAATGTCAATTTTAATATCAAATATTAAATAGATACGTATGAAGTAAGGTCTTCTATAAAAAAACTAATAAAAAGGTGGGAGGACGATCTACCAGAAGGATGGAGAAGGTTAACTTGGATCAGAGAACAGTGGAATAGGATGGCCTATGTCAAGGGACAACCTGACCAAAAAACTGGCTGCTAGAATTAATTAATTTTTAAATGTTTTTAATCTTTTAATCTTAAGTAAACAAAAATTCTGAAATAGTCAGCGAATAAAGGCTTTATTTATTTATTTATTTATTTATTTATTAAATAGATAAAGAAGTTATATCGTTCTTCCCATTAATTATACATGATCACTTAAAGCATATACTAATAAATTATTTAAAATAGCATCAAACAATCCGTGAAAGGATTTATGCCTCTCACATATGAGTACAAACTCATTATTCATGACCTTTACGTAAGGGTAATTAAGCTTCAAGCGTCGTCCAACCAACTAAGTTATACTTAACTGGGAATTTGTAGGGATAAGTAATGTGACTTGGCCTGGATCCAATACGTGGAGAAATTATCACGCAGCAATTGGAAGTATATAGATGTCCAATTAAATTGGAGATAACAGAGCTGTTCGTCTTCGGTAGTTTAATATACGAGTTATTGCTAGTCAATATTATGTTCTACTATTAACTTCGTTTATCTATAGTTGTAGATAGTTGTAGATGTAGTTGTAATAATAATCACAGTCAATATCAATTATGGCGGTTAATTGTGGTATTATATAGCTTTGTCATTATTTAGGTAAATTCAAATTCAAATTCAAAATATTCCTTATTCAAATAAACTATAAAAGCACTTTTGAATCGAATAAATATTCGAATAACCTTAATAGATTGTTGAAGAAATATATTTGTAATATATTTTTTTACTGATATCCCGAATTCTTTGCGTGTTGAGTGGTAAAACTCAACGCCGCACGTTACCTCAAAACCAGAGCGAACAAATGAAAATATTAAATATTTCATCATCATTCCGAAATCGAAGCCACAACCTGTTGCATTTATAGCCATGCCTATGCTTCTGAACTACGACTGACCTCAATGCTGATATTTATCTATTATTTTACATTATATTATGTTATTATTTTTTTTATCCAAATACTTAATATCTACTAGATATATTTCAGTAAAAAGTAAAAACCACGAATAAACACGTAAATGAAATTAAACCGCTCCTGCATCGAAATTCTCAGATATTTTGGTAGGTGATTCTAATAAATTTTATACAGTTTTATGCAAGCCACAGTCTAGACGTTAAATTAGAGTATCACCATTTAGACTACTACAACTATTTAATACTAGGTGAAACTTCCAGTTTTCAATGAAGTAATGTTGAACAACTTTAATGTATTCAAGTGAAAATTCCTGGGTTCTATGCTTATGTTTTGTCAACAATATAAAAATTAAAAATTAAATCAGCTTCACGCACATGTATCCCGCACACAGCTGGGTAGGCAGAGGTAACCTCTGCATACTGTGAGACAATTGTCAGTGTGAGGGTATTTTACAGAAAATAAAATAATAATACCCACAATTTTTTTTATAAAAGAGTAAAAATAACTATAAAACTATAAAAAGTGACGTTTTTGATAGATTGAGTCAGTACGTCGTTATTCTGCCTCCCGTAAGGTGTAAAATTGTGACTGTGTTCAAGTATTTAAAATCAGTGTCATTGTTGGAACTATGCGTTTTAAAACGTGTATAAGTGTAAAGTGTTATATAGAAACAGTGTTAAGTGTGCTGTGTAAAGTATTAGAAGTGTGTATATTTGAAAGAGGAACAATAAATTATGGTAAGTAAGTGTTTTCTTATTACCTTCTGACATTTTAACAAATGTTTGAGTAAAAATGCGAAAATATTTAAGCAATTTATTAGTGACAGTGTCACCGCTCTACGACAAAATTGTCTTCAATTACAAATATAATACAAATAATATTTGACACTACTCCCTCTCATTACAGACCTGGTGGAGTTTAATTAGCGCAAAATTAGAAGCAAACATTCTGTTTGATACCAAGAAATAAGGAAATTTCAAGACGATAATGAGGTAAGTTTATGTTAACATTATATATATAAACGTATAATTGTATACTTTTAATTATGTTAAGAGCGGCCTGGATATTTTTTTTTGTAAATATAAATTGCGGGTATTAGAGTTTACCAATTTTTCTTTTTTATTATCGTATATATTTTTTAACCGACTTCTGTAAGAAAAGGAGGTTATATTTAGCTAAGTGTACTGAACGAATGTGCCAGTGAAGGTATCTGTGAAGTGGGATATTATTTAAATACTTTTACAAGTAATATTATTACGAATTAGTTCTATATATAAAAATGAATTCGATTTTAAAAATAATTACAAGAAATGACGATAAAAAATAATCATAGAAGAATCACTTGATATGACACTTCTTCTTCTTCTTCATGTATACTTTGTAAATGGTGTAAGGTAAACAAAAACATTTACTTGGCACCCGCTCAAATTTTGATCGTCATTATTTAGTACTTAATTATAATTCAAATTGAATAATATTTAATTTCATTATGATCTTAAACAGTTTATAAATAGTTAGGTAGGGTAGTTAGAACAACTAGCGGTGGCGGTAGGACGTTCACTCAAATTTATGAGTCGCACTGCGGAATATAAATTCCAGGGCAGCTCTCGAGCGTCCACAAAAAATATACATGAAGCTAAAAAAATACATTTTTCTTCTAATTATGAAGAGCAATGCAAGCATTTTTTACTTATTCACTGATGTTAAGTTGCATACAGGCAAGTGGCTTTGATAATTCTTGTTTTAATTATTATTCATCCGCTTGTTTTTTCCCTTATTAAATGTGACTATAAGCGTGATAGGTTGTAACTTCGATTCCCACTTGAAGAACATAATTAATTTATATTTTTATTTTTTACTCAACAATAAATTCCTCCAGAATTCGGCAGAAAGTGGCGAACGGGGTATCTTAATACTAGGCTCCCTCTGCCTATCGACATATTGTCTGCTACATGAAAAAACAAACATGAAAAAAATTCGACTGTAACGTAGAAAATAAAAAAATAAATTAATCTTTATTTATTTTAAAGCAAATACACATATATTTCATAATTTTGTAAAGCTTTCGATAATTAGTGTTCTTTTTGTTTCTAAAAAAATGCACAGTAAAATCGTTACTTACCTTTCATCGACTAATTTATTCATGATCTACCGTTGAATTCAGATGAGCGAAATAAAAATGCTGGAACTTTTGAAGTTATATTTAACTGCGCCTAAAAGTTGTGAAAAATTTAATACCCTTGACACGTAAAATTTAAAATATACTTTTATACAAGTAAAAATGTAAAATCATCAGATTTAAATAATAATAATTAATGTTTTTTTATATTTAAGTAGGTAGATAAAAAAGTCATTACATAAAAAATGTGAGTAAAAATTAAATATTAATAAGAAAAACCTATCCTATTTTATATACGTTACAAGCTTTTGCAATCTCATAGAAATATTAATTTTATTTTAGTACAATTTACCTTTAGATTAGAAGCTTGATTTTTAAAAAACTTTTTTTTATATAATGTTTTATTTTTAATTTTTAAGTTTCTCTTGTTTTTCTATCGTTGCATTATTATGTATTATGGTATTAAAGCATCATTATTGGAATCTGCTTTTCGGTTCCAAAATAAATGAAACGCTTCCAAACGCGACCTGTTCTACCATTCTTAATTTAGAAATCAATCATCATCAGGCCGCCTGGCCGCCGGTGCCATCAGCTCCAGTCCACTATGCCTTTAGTTCTGATGATTAAAGGTATATTTCAAATTTCAGCTAAAATGGAAACTAGGAACCCCTTCCTGTGCAATATAGCAATTTGTGCAATTTAGGTTGCAAGATTTAATTAGAGACAGTCAGACAAACATCTAAACAGGTGAAACTAAATAAAAGCTTGTAAAAATATATCCCCTTCTCGTTTCGCTCGCGAAAAGAAAAACAACTGAGGACAAGAATTATAACCATTTATATAAAAAAATCTTAAAAATATAAGATTAAATGTATAATAACGCGAACAAAAGATCTTTCCAGCAAAGTTTATTAAATCCGATTGTTTCCACAAAAATCTCTTAAAAGCGCGTTCTTAAGTACGAGCGTGTGGGTTAATCTCTGGGAAGAGAGAAGTTATTTTCATTTCTCGGATGCTTTTCAATTTTATGTGTTCAACCTTAATCCATAGGGTGCCAAAAGTTCTCTTATATTTAAAATAAAGACCATTTTTTATTGGAAATTTAGTGTAATAAATTGTATATGTGTTTGTATATAACTTTAGACTTCAAACAACTTCGCGTTTGTACTTCAAATTAATCGTTTTAGACATCAAATTCGATTTTTTTTCACTACAAATTAATGATTTTAGATTCCAAATTCGTCGTACGAAACCTCAAATTATTTAGTTATCTTTATCAGTATTCTAAATATTTCATTTTATCTTCTTAACGAAGGAACAAATGCGTAAGCAACATTATTATAGCAAAGGTATTTTTTTATTTCCAAGAAGATCGAATTTCAATTGTACGAATTTGAGGTTAAAAAGGTAATCATTTTACATTCTAAATTCGTTAATTTGAAGTGTGAAAATGAGTTGAATTTTTATAAAATAAAAAATAATTTGTTTTCTCAATGAAATGTAAAAATGTCACAGTGAAGGATTTTTCAGTGCCTCCTTCTTTTATTATAAGAGATAAATAACGCTAAGTTATTGGGTAACATTTAAAATAGATTATATTAATTTATGAAAATAATAACGTTTCCTTTTAGTCTTTTCTTTGAAAGAGAACGTAAACTCTTGTTTAATAACGTCTTAAGGATTCATTGTATCTAGTCGATCTATCCTTATTATAGGTAGATCTGATGTCTTATAGAGTATGTACACTCCTATGTGTAGTATAGGAGAAGTTTGGCGAATTCGGTAGCTCACACCTTTATACCTACATATAAGTACAGTATGTTAATGTACGCTTGACAGCGCTTTAATTAATCTTTCCAGTAGCACATATTATAGTTGCAAATAAAACAAAGCCCTTTGCTGCAAATATATATATATATATAAGGATTTGAGAGTTTTTGAACTCATAATATTGATTATCCTGAAATTATGTATAAATCTATTTTTATTTCACTGAAATTATCGTCCTAATTCTATTTATTTATTTGTTGCAAGTAAAATAATTGTCACCTTTGTCAAGCTTTCCCTATGTTGGGGAGAGCGAATTGTATAAGGTTCCGGACGATGGATATATATTTATTTTTCATTCGAGGAACGTTCGTTTATGTTATTTTCATTTCTTCAACAACATTTCGAAATTGGACACGTTTGAAAATTATTGTAAAGAAGACAGTGATTAAACTCTACCTATTTTTTATATTACCATGCATAATTTTAAAATGACGTTACTAAGATACTTACCATAAAAAAATGTTATTTACGAGTATATGAAATACATAACTAAATTTCCTTTGCGATTTATTGTTTTGAATTCACTTATATCACCTACTACCTACCAGGATATTGAACAAATGGCTCTACAAATAGCGTCCAACAAAAGGCAAAACATTCTGTGCGTGACATTAATAGTATAGAGAACCTATTCTTCACATATTGGCTTTATTGGACTATACATCAGTCACGATTGTTTAACTGACGACAAAACAAATAATATATAGGTGTAGGTATGGATGAGTAGTAATAGTAGATAATAGTATTTTTAAATTAATTTATTTATGTATTTTTAATAATTCTTGTGTGTTTTGAACTTTTAAAATTCTATAATAATTAGAGGGATGAACGTGTGACTATAGACACGACAGGTTGTGGTTCGATTCCCACTCGAGACAAGGAATATTTTTTAGCTCTGGTAACAAGGCAATACTTCCAGTCAACACGAAATGCCTCCAGAATTAATTTACTGACTGGCACTACGATTAGCTTTATTAGGCCTTAAATATTTACCCATCAAATTTATTATGGGGTGAACTGAGAGAACGCAGTGCTTACATACTTCGTTCATTCATTTTCCACTTATTATTTAATTAATCAAAGAAGGATATATCTAAAAAAAAACTACAAAATAAACATTATATTAATGAAAACGACCATTATGAAAATTTCAATAAAAGTTTTGATTTTAAATATTCTTTTATAAAAAGCATTAAAACATAGCTGAGGCTCTTATAACGTTAACATATACAAATTACAAATTATTTCTCTAATAATTTGAGGCACTTTTTCTTCATCCTAGCCTTGAACACATCCACTGTTTGACATAAGCCTTCCTTAAGGATTGCTACGTTGACCAATCCTGCACTTTCCTCGTCCAGGCTTCCGGTGACTTCGACCAGATCGTCAATCCTAAGGGCCCTGTCCACTGAGCATCGTACATTTCGTGAGACTTTTTCACTCCAACGGCCATCGATTCTCTTTGCTATATGCGTCGCCCACTTTCACTTCAGCTGAGCAATTCTTAAAGCAATATCGTAAAAAATACCAAGTCAAGTAGCTCTCTCCATCCACACCTGCTATGACCTTGACACACATACATACGTAGTTAGCGGTGAAGACTCGTTCTCGTATATCATAACTGGCAACACACACTGGTAAAAAACTTTAGTCCCGAGATAATTATTCTTAATTCAGAGGTATTGGTTTCTCATCTTAACCATAATTTAAGAAAAAAAAGCTCGGACAAGCATCAATAGTAATAAAATAAATATACGAAATTAAAACAATTCTACTGTATTATACACAACTTAAATGACTATATTCAATTCCGTTCATTAGCATCATTCGTTTTGTATAGTATGGTAGGATGTACCGGGAAATGTAATGTCGTTTTATGAGGACGACTCGGAAATCCCGCAGCCAAGTGAAATATGATGCGCATTAACTAAATCCCTTGTTTTGTCCTGTTTTTGTCGGCAAAGCGTTTCGTACAATTGTATTTACGAATGGATTCACTTGGATGCCACTTGTAACTTGAACGTGACTAATTTAGTTTTTAATGTATCGTTTGTAATAAATGTTATTAAACATTAATAAACGATGTTTAATTGTATATATATAAATTGCTTGTGGAATTTAATTATACGTATTATTATACGAACTTTTTGGAGACTAAAACTAGTGATCAGCCTGTTTTTATTTATTTCTCATATTAGTAATAGTAATACTGTTTTTATGCCCTATATTAGTAACTAGCGGACCAGGACGCGGCTTCGCCTGCTTGAACTATAAGAATATTTATTAAATATATTTATGAAATACAATATCAAACCCAAAAAAAAATGAAAATCCAAACCTCATAAAACGCGCAACCGCCCATCGTGAATCTATATTAATTTAGCCCCAAGAAAAAAAACAAAAGGGCGTTGAAGACCATATATATCAATTAATGAATATCTATTTAATGACATTCATTTGCAATTTACGCATACATACATCAGGATAATTACTTCCCTTCGGTTATTTACGGAGACCCTCGTCAGTGGGAACGCGTTGTTTTACACATCATTCTTGTTTGCTAATGAAAAAAGTGTTCTGGGAAAAATAAATTGCTTTTTATTGTTCCACCGCAGCTGGGTGGATGCGTAAATCAGAGATTAAAAACCTTTGTGTAACGTTGTTCACTTTAAACCGGTGCACGATAGATGCAAGTGTTTAACGAGTGTAAAGTAATCGAATGCACCTTTGAAGTATAAATCTGAACAAATATTAGTATAAAAAGTAATACCCTTAGAGTTTCATTTTCATCTAAGCACCAGGAGAAAGGTCCAGGTCCACCAAGTCTTCATTCCATCATTAGACCAGTTCAATGATATCGTATTATTGTATTATACTTTAGATAGTTATAAGTGGGTCCAATTCAGTTTTACAAACAATTCGATCTAATGAAATTGTTTTAAAATTATTAAGGGAAGTAAGAGTAGACAAATCTCTAAAAGGAAAAAATAAACTACTTAGATAGTTAAAATTGCTTGACGTTGAAAAGTTACTTAAGCATAAAGGTATTCCTATTTTATAAGTTAAGGTGAAAAATATTTTCCAGTAAAAATGGAAGTAAAAATGGAAAGTAAGTTCTCAGCGACGAGCTTCTCTTGAACAAACATTTTATTTTTAAAAATTTAAAACAGTTACCTGTTGATTTTTTCTTAGGATTTTTCTTTTTTTCGTTAATTAACCAATATAAACGACTATTTAAAACAAGTTATTAAATGATATTTTACAAATGTAAAAATAGAAAAAAGTGTATTTTTAGTTGTAGCTTCATAACTTTGGTAAAACTGCGTTTGCCAAAAATATTACCTAGATCGTTGTAGTATTTTATATTCGGAGGCAACAAAACCTAAATTTATGGGGTTTTTTTTGTCTGTATAGGTATATTGTTTAGATATTTACATTTACATTTTAGTTACTTTGTTTAAATAAAAAATATATTTATATTTTTAATTCTTTTGTTTATTTGTATCTCCTGTAATTATTTCTCAATTCTTAATAAATTTCATAATTATAGGTCTACACAAGATACCCTACAAGTTTTATTTATGTTGCGAAAAATGACGACAAGCTTAAATTTACGTGTCAACTTACTACTTTTCGTAGACCTAGTTATGAAATTTGGAAACCTCGGTGGGCGTGCCCGATTCGCGCTTGGCCGATTTATTCTTAAATAGACTTAATTAAACTTTCGTATAACTCAAATAAAACTGGGTCCACTAGTATAAAAAAAAAACCTACAAAAAATGTATATAGCATGAGTTTCCCAAAGTTACCCCTGACCTGAACTAACTGCTTCATCCCATCTCTTACTACAAGCACAATTTTGATTTCATTTACCCATTCAGAGTTATAAACCAGTTCTGTTATCTAAGCGTGAAGCCTCGAGCCTGGTCTTGACAAATAGCGAGCTTGTACCAAATAATGGCGGTGTATTCGTGATAATAATCGCTATAGTCCTAAGTGCATTACAGCATCGTTAGTGCGATTGTTTGAGGAGCGTCCGGTGAGGAACACGACAATTTGTCACTGCTGTGCCTGTTGTGAACCCGCTTGAATGGCTTCTGCTCTCCGTGTTCTATTATTATCCGAATAATAGTCCACCATCCTTTATTCAAATCGCTGACTATAGATATCCTGTTTTATATACCATAAAATTTTGTAATATTTCGATGAATATATCACTAATTACAATATATGTAGATTTTTTTATATAA
>JAKRZM010001072.1:50331-111640 GCA_036379175.1 Heliconius cydno galanthus | reverse complement strand
AGAATTCACCCCCTAAGGGTGCAAATAAGGGGTTGAAAGTTTGTATGGAAAAATCTTTAAATCGCTACCGATTTTTATAAAATTTGAAATTTAGACTCTTAAAAATATTTCATCGAATACATGTTTCATGGGTTATTGGAATACACCCCTAAATACGCAAGCGAAGCTGCGCGCGTCCGCTAGTGTAGAATATACAGAAAGACACACACAAATGGCACAACAAAATGATTAAAAAAAAATATACTTTTTTGTATGACAAGACAGGAGATAGGAATTTCCTGTTTTAAGTGTATCTTAAGAATAAGCATTTAAGCCTGTTATTAAGCCAACTGAATTGTATCCGCTAGAACTGATTGTATACTGATAGAGCTCGGAGTCTTATTTCTTTAACGTTACCTAAATGAGATTTATTTTTCATAGTATTACATTATTAAAGAAGTAAGAATAAATAGGAAGGAAAAAATTATGTAAATTTCGAATTTATTATTACCCATTGCCTATTATTGAAATGAAATATTTTAAACAAGAAGAAAGTAAAAATATTTACAAGTTAAATTGTATACTTAATTTCATTGTATATTATTAAGGTAATTGTGATATGTGGGCCACATCTGATTGTACTCTATTGTGATCGTTTCGATTCTCACTCTTTTGATATATTTCAGGAAATGATAATTATATTCATATTTTAATTTTCACCTTTTCATTCCATTAAAACATAAAGTGCCCCTATTAAATGTAGTTTCTTATACACTCTCTCATTTATTCTCTTTTTCTCTGCTGCTTTATGCAGTTGATGCTGTAAACAGCATATTTATTCGGCTCTGGGAACCTATTGTTAACACACTCTGTTCCCCACCACTAATATTTATTCATTCACTCTCTAATTTCCTTCCGTTTGATCATATAAAACGCTACTATCCCCTATATTAACTATAAAACTACAAAATGTCGTACTGAAATATATATAAATAAAATACACAACACTAGTGTTGCAGCAATTCGTTACATTTTCAACACTCCACGCCATGAATATACAACCCACAAAAACTTTGCAGTGTTGTCACTGTTTAATTCATTTATTCGTGTCGTTTTCGTATGTAGATACCGTTTCAATTTCCAAGAGGAAAAGCGACCAATTTCCAACGATGCATACAAATATATTTCAAACGTTTAAAATATTCACGAGGGCTGTCAGAGATGTTAAAACAAACAGAATTGCATTTTAGATGTATTTTAGGAATATGTTATTAATTATAATTAATAGGCAATATATTAATATTTGTATTAGAAACTAAGCTTTGATTTCAATTTTCCTCTCGTTAACTAGAAACCTATCTAACCTTTGAAATATATATGTGAGGCTATATACTAGAATGATTAATATTTAAAAAGTTACCTCTAGGTACTTATTTATTTATTTATATTCTTTATTGCANATTTTAGGAATATGTTATTAATTATAATTAATAGGCAATATATTAATATTTGTATTAGAAACTAAGCTTTGATTTCAATTTTCCTCTCGTTAACTAGAAACCTATCTAAAAAGAAATCTTGAAATATATATGTGAGGCTATATACTAGAATGATTAATATTTAAAAAGTTACCTCTAGGTACTTACTACTATTTTCAAATTTTTGTTATTATTTAACAAGACTTACAAAGTATCTACGAGTATGTATTAATATAAAGGGTCTAGCCGGATAAGCGGCTAGTGTGTGTGGGTGGGAAATCTGTGTTGGCTTTTAGTGAATTGTTTTAGCTTTGTTCGTATTTTATATCCTAAGTAGCGAAACACTATTTTCTTTCTCTAACTCTCATTGTATGGGGATTGAACCTTAAAATTAAAACTTTATTTTTTCGGTGTCGATATCTTTATGAAATTAAACAGAACATTTCTATTTATCGGTATTATTATATATTTTTTTCAGAACATTTGAAATATAATAAATCGTAAAAATTTTGAAGATTATTTTTTAAAACAGTCGTTACATACCACCTCGTAAATTGAAACTTACAAAAATTATATTATGTAAGTATTAGTTAGCTATTTAAAAATGAAATAGTGGAATATGTCTTTAATTTCAACATAAGCCTAAAACGCAGAAATGTAATAAAATGTTTTTTTTCTCCGCATAGCAAAAATGGTTTAGTCTATTGGAAAGCGAAGTGTAAATCGAAGAAAGTATATAAAAAGGAAATATAAAATAACCTATCTTCTACTTAAACGTACTTCCTCAAGCTAAATAAAAACCGGTAAAACAATTTCACTTTAGATATATTCTGAACAGATTCCAAAATAAAAATACATATTAGGTTCAAATGAGAAATCCAAATAAAAATATTCTAAGCGGATTGAGAACAGAGTGTGTTTTAAGACTTTTAAGATATTATTTACAATCGCATAGTGAAATATCATCTCAGATTTGAAATAATATAAATGCCGTTTGATCGGGCGGATGACTGGGGAATTTGAGATACTAGTGTAGTTATTGGAGAAATAACAAAAAAATCTAAATAGAGAATGTAACAGAAATGAAGAAATTTCATTAATTTTGATAATATTATTAATTTCAACCTTTTAAGTTGTTCTTCTGACAAAAAAATTAAAACATAAATCCATAAATAAATTGTTTAAACTCTAAATTAAGGGTAAGTCATATGTTGATTTAGTAGTAAGTGTTTCAGACTGAAATGTTACTTCTTAAGAAGTATTATTATTATTTCTATATTATTATAATTATGTTTAATATTAAACATCGTAGCCGTCATAGCGCAGGGGTAAAAGCGTGCGATAGTAAATACGACGGTTGTGGGTTCGATTCACACTTGGAGAATTAAATATTAATTTTTATCAGGCTCTGGTAAGAATTCGGCGGAAAGTGGGTAACGGAAGTATGTTTATGAGAACGGAGTGTCTTAACATTAGGGTCTAGTCCCAGGACTTCTCTTCCTCGAGTGTATACCGTACATAGTAGGTTAGGAGTGGGAGCTGCGTAAAGCTAAGAAAAGAATACCAACGAGTTATTTTCAATTTTATTTTTATTTCGGTGAAAACGCTGATATAATAAATTGTGGATATTTCGTAAAAAAGTATATAATAAATATCACCCAAGGTGCTAACTAAAGTTCACGCATTTTTCATTACAATTCAAATAGAATGTGTGAGACAGATGACCGATGGGTTTCTGTCAACCCTCTTGTTGTTATAACCCCGGGGGAAGTGGCCGATTATTTGTTTACAAAGGGATATGTTAGTGTTTAAATATAAGTATACTAGTTTATATAGGTAGATAAGGTTTCGTGGGGTAGAAAGGAGTTACACGTTCAGCCATGTAATGAAATATTTCAGTAATTTATAGCAATCAACCTGCATTTACTTTATTGGTCCTGGAATTAAATTACGACTATAATATGCCATTTCTTATAAAGTAAAAAATATATAGGTGTCCTGGATATAAGGTAGGCAGAGCAAATCTAGTGGACATTTATCTATTTCTCTATCTATCATTTATCTATTTTGCTTTTTTTAGAAATATTAATTAATCACTCTCCCGATTGGGAATCGAATATGCACCGCGACGGGCAAAATAAAAAAAAACTATAATTTTTGTATATTTTGAAATTTAAAATTATAATACTTGTTTCAAGGTTGTCTTATTGCTATGAAATTTATATAATACAATAAAGATAATAAGTTCTTTTGTTCACAGTCAGTTTTTATTCTACTGCGAAGGAAGGGTTGTTTGTTAGAAAAAAATGTTCTAAAAATTTCATTGTACGAAGACTTGTGTACGGAGTATTTTTATCATTCTATGCCTTTTTACTGAAACAATGCTATTCTTTTGGGACTGAACCTATAAAATTCTGCCGTGTCTCAGAAGGTTTCGCAGGGAAAGAAGAGAAAACCTAAAACTTGTTCATTTTTCTCTATATATTCGGTTGATGCTGGTTGACTAAACTGAGCCAAAATGTCAGCGACATTTGTAGTAGTTCAAAGAAAAGCCTTTCACATTAACTTTCTTTGCTAAATTTGAACCCAAGACGACGATTGTCGTTAGTTGCTGTTTCAATAATGGTATATGCCCTTTTTGACATTTAAATTTGAACAGTAAGGCAGATAAAGCTACGAGGCATATTTTAATATTTGAACCAAAACACAGCTTCACGCTGTATCCCGCACACAGCAGGATAGGCAGAGGGAATCTAGTGTTAAGACTCCCACTTTCCGCCGAATTCTGGAGGCATGGCATGTTGAGTGGCGGAACCCAACGCCGCGCTTGGCCCCGACACCAGAGCGAAGAGAAGCGAAATGGTAATATAAAGATATTTTAATATTTAAATTGTATATTTTTTTAAGCAAACAGGCTTTTTCTCATAATTTAAATAAAAATATTTACAACGCTTTTAACGTAATCTGTAATTCTTAAGATGCTATTTTCCTTGACAAAGTAATTATCTTCCATATTGACTTGCGTTCTTAATTGTGTCCTCAAACATGATCCTAATTGGAGCGAAAACAATTTTGTCTTATAATGGTTTATAGTGCTATAAATAATACACCTAATCTTCTTAATCCTTCTCTTCTAACGCTTTGTTGATGTTAGATAATGAAAGTTGTTTAAATTAACATTGCTAGTGATGTAACTTATACAAAAAACATGACTTATATCTAATTTGTAATTTATGAAAATTAATAATTATACAATGCTTCGAGAATTTTGAGGAAAGTGGAAAACGGAAGTGTCTTAATAGGAACAGAGTGTCTTAACTCTAGGCAGCCTGATTTCCTCTGCCTCCTCTGTTTATAAACGAAAAAACTACATTTTATAGCAGTATAGACCGAGGGAACCTAGTACTAAGACAGTCTGTTCTCCAGTTTCCCTTTTTCGTTCCTCTTGTTTTTCTTCTTTTTACATTTCGTCAAATTTTCATTCTAATAATGAATATCATTTAAAAAAAATAACTTGGGTACATTTTTTATATTCGTACTTACTATAAAACGATCGCTTTTCCTATATCATTATTTACATAGCTGATCTGCTGGTCATGTTCTTTACCCATTGGTATCCGGTACATGATGTAAGCTGGTTTTTATTTCCCTCCACCCTTCATAAATCGGACTCAATGTCCGGTGGAAAATAATTTACGGTTTGTGCGAAATCACTGTTTACTATCATGTTGCAAGCATTTTCAATTCAATTTGGTCGAAGTTCTTTTATGGTTTCTATTTGTTTGTATGTTATTTCAAAATATTTTTTGTTATATGTTTTTTGTTAATATAATATGTGATTTTGAATCAATGTGCTAGATAGAAATATTTATTATTTTTACAAACAGCAGGGTAGGCAGAGGGAACCTAGAATTAAGATTCTAGGTTCCCTCTGCCTACCCTGCTGTATGCGGGATACGGCGTGATGATTTAATTTTGACAGGAAGACTGACGCAATCTTTTAAGAACACCGTGATATATATATTAAAAAAAATAAAAATAAAAAGTATTTCTATCTACACCCCGTTCGGTTATCGCTGATCTTTTCGAGGTATTGCATTTTGGATGGCTTTTCTCTTGGTGCTGAGGCGAAAAAATTAAAATATTAATAAATAATCATTCATTCCCTCGAGTGGGAATCGAACCTATAACAGTCACTTTATAGTCACACCCTAACGGCCTTAACCTGTTTACCTGTTCATGCAATGATTGTGGATTCGATTATAACATCTTATCAAGAGATTTCGTTTGGCAATTTTTTTTCTCCCTAGATGCTTATATTAATTATTTGAAATTCATCCATGCGTTTTGCCCGTAGGTATCTACTAGTGTACATACAAGCACATACTATTATCACAGGCTCTCCTTAATCCATCGTCCCCTAACTAGAGTACGGTATATGTACTTCGTGTTTGTATTGAAAAGGGAAAAGTTGTTAATTACTCAATGTGTAACACCTTTTATATTTCCCCTTGCAGGTGCTCGACGACTCTTGACTGTGAAGAGTAAATGTCGATAGGTGTCTGTATCAAGTCTAGGCTTACAAAATTGTTAAGTTAGTTCCTTATTGAAATACTGTTTTTCTTCCATTTGGCCTATAATTTTTGATTATATTTAAATATTTCTTGTTTAAATTATTTTATTTTTTCCTCTATACCTATAGATTCTCAATATATATGAGATTGTCTACGCGCAAAATGGTTCTACTACCAGTTGGGCACATTCAAGTAAAGAATGCTTTTCATTCACGAACCCAAGACGTTGTCGTTGTCTACGGAACCCAAATAATTTTTAATCTTCTACGGATCCCCTCAGTATTCTCTCCCTTATACATCATCAATAACATTACACGTTGTTATTATTACAATAAAGATTTATTTAATTTTCCAAATTTTCCAATTTATAAAGTTTATTGGGGGAAATAAAATATGCTTGTGTAAAAGCTACTTTTACCTGTAAGAAGCATGGATAAGGTACTAAATTAGTATTTATTCTACGTATATTTCTTGTATTGAAGGAAAACTCTTTGTATATAGTGTCGGTTTATTCTTATTTGTATCGTTGAAGCAAACTTATTGTGATTGGAAAAGTTATAGGTTCGGAAATCTACGAAAATCGTCACGGAGCCATAAAAGTGGAACGCTTTGCAGGTGTTTGTTAAAGTTTCAAGTACGCAAACTTTATTTCTTCTAATAAGATATATTTTTTATTTCCTTCAATTCTTTGATACATTATACTTGCCTATATTGAATTATTGTAGTACTATTATTTTTATATTTATTGGATCGATTATTTTGCAGGGTTGTGATTTACAGAAAGATATTTTAAGATATTTGTATTTATTGATAGTTACAAAAGTAAAAATATCTATTCCCGACATAGAAACAGACAGACAGACTAATGACCGATTTAGAAAATTTCTAAATCATTTTTTAAAAAAATTATGCAGGAGCTTACGTTGTCTTTTAATTTGAGAAATTAATTTAATACCTATAAGAATATTAATGTATATAGATGATTTTTTTACATAAATACCTACTTTAAGCAATAAATAAAAAGTAAAAAATAAATTTAAAAATAAATTTAAAAATAAATTTAAACTTAACATAAATTTAAACATACTTTGATTTTATTAAACAAAAATAATTAAAGAAAGATTTTACAATTTAGAATTGACCATAACCTTACTACAATATGAAATTACTTAATCTGTTTGTTTTACTTGGATCTATCAGCTCTATGGTCTTCATCACCAGTTATACTTCATCAAATTGTAGCACGACAGCAATTCAGCTTATCAGATGTATAGTTCAAGCGGTCGAAGCCGCGGGCGGGTTGCTAGAAAAAACCATTATCTAATTATAAACTTTTCCATATCGTTACAGTTGAGATTCTTTATGAATATAAAATATTTTCCAAGAAATGCGGAAATTGATATTAAAATATAATAAAAGAGTTAGATGAAAACAGTAAGAAATGATTAATAACAATGTAATAAGATTTTATTGGGGAAAAAATTATTAATTCGTTTGTTTTTACAACATAGGTCTTATTCATAACTTCTGAATTCTGATATATGGCGCAGAAATCTTGAAAAACCTGTTAAAATTATAGAAAAAAAAACACAATGGCTATTCAGGCAACGCATGGCCTAATTCTTAGTCATATCAAAATTATAATAAAACACACAATTTTTCTCACTAAATTTACAAACAAATATATATGCCATAACCACTAATAATTTGAGAAAAATAATGAAAATATTTCACAAGTAAGATTACAGTCATAAACTAGAGCGGTATAAGCGATATTGCGACTGCAATCCGACTGATGGCGTTCGTTGCGCCTAATTTGTCATTGTACGTTGTTCATTAGGTACCGCCGCGCTCCGCCGTCTGCACGATGAAGCGCAAAGCCTAATTAGAAGCTAATTCTATTCTATATAGCGTGTGTTTGTGTGTTTGTGTGTGTTGGTAATTATTTTTGATTAAGCTTTAGATTCTTAGTCATGTTTTAGAGGTTTTAATGTAGAGGCCGTCATGGCGTAGGGGTAGACGGGTGTGTCTGTAAGGCGAAGGTTTTATATTCGATCTCCATTAAGAGGAATGAATTATTATTTATTGATATTTTCATTTGTTCGCTCTGGCACCAAGGCAAAAGCCCGGCGTATAGTTACGCCGCTCGACACACATTGAAATAATTTGGGAAATGTGGGGAACGGATTCTGTCTTAAGAAAAGTTCCCTCCCGCCGATTTCTGGAGGCTTTGCCTTGTTCTTTGCACTTAGCATCGATAGAAGATCTTTTTTAATAGGTTATTTTTGATTAATCATTTTTATACAGCCTTTGAAGCTGACACTTGGATCGCAAAGTTCTGTTACTTCTCCGAGGTCAAGAGTAAAAATATTTGTATTAATAAAGTAATTTACAATAGAAGTGGTAAATTATGTATACTAGAAATAATATTGCTTTTTTCCTTAAGTCGCTTAGCAACAAAGAGGCAAAAAACAAATATTTGTCATTACGTTTTTTTTTATGTAAAACATGTAGTAGGGGAGAAGGAAAACGAGACGTCTTTTAGTTGTGAAATATTTAATTCCACGATCCTGAATTCATATAAATTGTTGTGAGACTAATGTATATTTTTTATATGTTATAATCATTTATTTATATTAGCTTCTCGTTGTATGTGATAGGAACAGGACGTTTCGCGTTGAGTGGCTGAACTCAACGCCCTGCTTTGTCTTGTTACCAAAGCAAGGAAATTAAAAATTATGTTAATTAAACACTATTATCATATTCTCCACAAATACGTGGATATCTAATAAATAAATCTGCTGAACCGATTTTAATGAAACCATTTATTTACATGAAAAGGTTCATCTAGATATGAATTTTAATTTCTAAGAAATTTATAGACAAGTTGTAACTGCTTCATCTCAATCTTCAATCTGGCACACGTGTTAAAAATCGATTAAAAACTAAATTTAAACTAATAAGATAAAATACTATATAGACATTTGAATATGAATTCGTAAATATTGAACAATTCTAACAATATCACATTCATGCATAATATATATGTATTAGTTTTAATTATAATTTCGCAATTATTACATTTCGATTTTAATTGATTTATGTAATAGATTATATTAGAAGAATATTTAAAATGGAGCGGGTAACCCCGAATAGGTAGGTGTAGCCTCGAGGAATAGCAGATGTCATTGGTTGACAGCTATGGCGTGAGATGTTCACCAATTAACCTATTGGCTCCTAATCTATTGTAATTTTGTTAATGTGAGAGTTATTGTAAAACTCTTATGTAAACGAGTAATAAGACATTATAGAATATAAGTGTAACTTTTATTTAAACATCTCTGTTGCTACAACGCCCACAAATGAATAGTGACAGCCGAGATCGCTATGAGGTCTCCTTCTGATGCTCCTACATATATATTAAAGAATAAGTAACATTACAGTAAGATAAAATTTATATTACTATACTAATCGTATAAAAATACTTACTAAAGTACTAAATTCATAAATTACAATTTTATTAATCAAATAATTCAAAACGAAATAAATAAGAATTGTTTCAGTTTAAACAACCGTTTTGAATTATTAAAAGGTTCATAGATCAGTCATTACCGAAGGTTTCCATTTCTCATTAAAACTTGTTGGAATTGTCGTGGCAAAATATAATTTAAATTTCAACTAATTAGGAGCTACCATCGACCCTTATCAGTCTTGCGTCCATTATTAAATTAGATTACTTCTGTGAATTTAAATAATAGAATATTTTGAATTATAACTTGTTTTCTAGTGTGTATATATAAGAGAAAATGTGGAAACGTTCATATGTGTTTAAAGTACTTATTTAACATACTTATTATAATTTTAATTATAAATAGATCACATTAGTGGATTCCTTTTTTTTTTAACCGCTTTGTCCCCCATATAGGTATAGATAACCTATTATTAAGACACTCCGTTCTCCACTTTCCGCCCAATCTCAATTCTTAACGTTATCTATAAAGCAGGGGAAAAGAAAATGATTCACTCCCCCTAATAGGAATTAGACCCAAAATCATTGAGTTTCCAGTGAGGCTCTGTCCCACACACCTCCTTCACAATGACGTTCATCTTTGCTTTTATATATTTGATTAATGATAAAACACTCTTTTTTCTGTCCCTTTTAGATATATAATGCTAGGAAGCGGAACCTAAAATTACAACCACTATGTTGAGTTAGACATTTTTCAACTGTGTTACTATATCTTTGATCTTAAATACATTGGTATTAAAAAGATAAGCACATGAAGTAATTTAGTTTCCCATTTTTATCAAATCTTGACAAATTTTCGCTTTGTTTAAGTAATTTATTATAATTTCCATTTTTTTACTTGTTATACTTTAATGTTTAGTAACACAATTTCTTTTTCAATTTAAATAACTAGAGAATATAATACTTGTAAACATGATTACTCTATAAAACTCTGCTTTCCTTGCTTACTTCATATTAATAAAACCTTAATAAATTCTATTTTATGCATTAATATGAACCTGCTACTAATATAATCTAATCAGCATTATATTTCACACTGCGATATGACGATCACAACTACTACGTATTTAAATTTTAATCGTAGACTTTGTACAACTATATAAACAAAAGGTTTAATAAAGGGCAAAACAAATTCTTTTTACTTTATTTACACCAAAAGCAATTTCTTTTTAAGCTTCACGCTGTATCCCGCACAGCTAGTGTTAAAACACTCAGTTCCCCATTTCCTGCCAAATTCTGAAGGCATTGCGTGTTATGTGGTATTACTCAACACCGCGCTTTGCCTCGACACCAGAGCTAAGAAATAGAAATACTCCTGTAAACGTTAATAAATATTTCACTTCATCGAGTGTGGATCGAACCTAAAACCGTCGCGTTACAGTCACACCCTTGTGCCGCTGCGCTACGACGACCTCTCAAAAATAAAATGATTGTGAAAAATCTAATTAAGTTAAAACACAACAAAAACAAAATCGAAAGAAAACGTTCATCTTTGCTCTATCCAAACATCAGCTCGCCTATTCGTTTGCACTTGTAAATATACAAGCAAAAAGCGCAAAAACGAGTGATGAGGGTCTCGTTCGGAATACTGTGAAAGTAGGTAATCAGCTCGTGCACCGCCTCTTGCTTCAAAGTGAATACTTCGTTTACTCCCTTTTTTATATTTATTGCTTGTATATCTGTCGCTATGTGTACCTATACCTGTACGATATATGTATATATATATATAAAAAATAAATAAACCAGCTTCACGCTGTATCCTGCACAAACACTTTGAGAGTTTTGGAGGCATTGCGTGTTGAGTGGCGGAATTCAGCGCCGCGCTTTTCCTCGACACCAGAGCGAAGAAATGGAAATATACTCGTACATTTAAATAAATATTTCATTTCCTCGAGTGGGAATCGAACCTGCAACCAGTTGCGTTTACAGTCACACTCTGTGCCCCTGCCCCACTACTGGACTCATTTGAAAAGCAAGATATATGTACTCGCATATATAAATATATTTCAACAGGCAAACATTCCATACATTCGTCTTTAACTTAGTTAATTATACGTTCATTACATAGGTAGATGTGATATGTGATTTCTCGATTAATTAACTTGTAGTCGTGCCTACTGGTTCCTCGTAGGGATATGGATAATTTAGTTTCATATATTAGAGCAGTATGACAGGCCTCCTCATCGACTGGAATGCATTATTAATATATTCTTGAAATATTTTATACTTACTTGAAATACAATATAAAAGGTAATATTTAATTTTAAGCTTTTTCTAATTATGAACGCGCCTGGAGGGTTATTTTAACTTTTTTTGCACCCTAGTGGGGATTGGAACGGGTTATGTGGGGTTCGCAAAACCGATCGCGAACCAGTCAACCACTGGTTTGTTCTAAATATATCGCAATTTAGTAGTAACAATTAACATTATTAAATAAAAGTAATTCAGATTGGTAATAATTTTAATTTATACAATCACATTCTTAGACTACATTTAATAAAATATCAAACCAAAAAAAGTTTAAAATAAACAACAATGCCTACATTTTCTATGTTCTATTAACGTGGGAAACCCTGTAAATTTTCATAATCTCAAATATAAATTATAAAGTTCGTGCCGACCCAGTCTATGTACCACTATATAGTTTAAAGTTACATTTACAATTGTATGTAAAATAGCCATTGTGAACTTTATAATTATTAATATAACTTTTAAAAATATTTATGTGACTTTTAGTGCTAAAAATAATAATATTAAAATATATTTGCTTGTCGTAATTAAAAGAGTTTAAATTTTAGGAAATATTTTTAATATTTCCGAAAAAAAATCCTATATTAGTATGTAATTATTGCATTAAAATATGTATTTATCAGAAGGGAAATCAATTGATAATTCAGCTTTACGCTGTACATAGCAAGGGAAGCAGATGGAAACCTAGTGTAAAGATACTCCGTTCAACATTTATCGCCGAATTGTAGCGGAACTTAACGCCGCTCTTTGCCTCGACACCAGAGTGAAGAAATGAACATATAAATTTAAATAAATATGTAATTTCAACGTTCACAGTCACACACTCGCGCCAAGACTAGCCTCAAAATTAAATGGTAATGAATTGATTGAATAAATAATGAAATAGTAGGCAATAATAAAAATAGCTACAAATATATAAAATAGTAAAACAACTAATAATCTTATTATTTTTGTTAATGATACAGTTAATCCACCACCTAATGACACCTAAAACAAAAGAAGGACCTTTATATCTCTAAGCATTAAGCATGAGTAACGACAACTGTCTAAATTATAATCAAGTTCTACGAAGTCGTTTCTCATTTGTGCCAAAAATAAATGCGTATTTTTTAATGAAATATTTACTCTTGCTATCTTGTAATAGGAAGTGAACTGATATTTATTTATTTTTTAATTCAAGTATCTAGCGGATATGAGAAACCTAGTGTTAAGATTTTATTAGTGAGGCCGTCATGGCGCAGCGGCACAAGGGTGTCACTGTAACGCAAGGGTCGTAGGTTAGATCCCAGTTCGGGGAATGAATTATTTTTTTAATATTTTCATTTCTTCACCCTGGTACCAAAGCAAATGCCCGGCGTTGAGTTCATTTAATATTCATATATTAATTCTTCGCTCTGGTGTCGAGGCCAGGAGCGGCGTAGAGTTCCGCCACTCAACACGCAATAGAAGTGTCTTAATGGGAACAGAGCGTCTTAACACTAGGTTCCCATGTTCCCTCTGCCTTGCCTTGTGCAGAATATAGCGTGAACATAAAGAAATATAAAAAAATAATTGCAAAATGTTATGTCACAATAACTTTAAAACTCCTTTAATTTAAGTAGGTATTATATTTGTAAAAAAATGTAGCGGCGACCGTAACACGTAAATTTAAAGAAAGTCTTATTCAGTAACAAAAACTTGTTCAGAGTTAGCCTCGTTTAAAAGTAGCTAACTTTGAAAAAAAGTAAAATTAAGCGGAAAAGGAAATTTTCTAAAAGTTTTAATTATACACTGATTTTGGCACGTATCGAGTTCTGTTTATAAATATATTTAAAAAATATACATAAATGTAGGTATTAATTAAAAAATCCTTTCATTTATTTATTTTTTGACAATTACAGGCAATGGTTGTAGATTCAATGTGTGTGTGAGGTAATAACGATATTTTAACGAAACAGTATCATAGTCGCAAATTTAGGAAAAAATCCAAAAAATAAACAAATACCACATAACATGTGGTGGTTTTTCAATGTGTTTAAATAGCTTTATTTCTTTTCGTACATAAAAGTGTTACATTGGAAAGCTTTTTATTATTAACCCGTGATTTCCATTACCAATGCGATTATCTAAAACAATACCATTTAGATTGTATCCTAACAAAAACACTGAAATGTAAGAAAAAAATATATGTAACAACCAATACTTTGATTGTTATATTATTTATTTTTTAGTCATAGAATTTCGTTTAAAAATACTAGACCTAGAAAACCTAGAAACATCTCATTTCATTGGAACTTTCTAAACTAAGCAACTCTAAAAATAACCCATTATCAATTTATNCTTGTGCAGAATATAGCGTGAACATAAAGAAATATAAAAAAATAATTGCAAAATGTTATGTCACAATAACTTTAAAACTCCTTTAATTTAAGTAGGTATTATATTTGTAAAAAAATGTAGCGGCGACCGTAACACGTAAATTTAAAGAAAGTCTTATTCAGTAACAAAAACTTGTTCAGAGTTAGCCTCGTTTAAAAGTAGCTAACTTTGAAAAAAAGTAAAATTAAGCGGAAAAGGAAATTTTCTAAAAGTTTTAATTATACACTGATTTTGGCACGTATCGAGTTCAGTTTATAAATATATTTAAAAAATATACATAAACGTAGGTATTATTTAAAAAAATCCTTTATTAATTTTTTTTTTGACAATTACAGGCGATGGTTGTAGATTCAATGTTAGTGTGAGGTAATAACGATATTTTAACGAAACAGTATCATAGTCGCAAATTTAGTTAAAAATCCAAAAAAATAAAAAAAATACCACATGACATTTGGTGATTTTTCAATATGCTTAAATAGCTTTATTTCTTTTCGTACATAAAAGTGTTACATTGAAAGCTTTTTATTATTAACCCGTGATTTCCATTACCAATGCGATTATCTAAAACAATACCATTTAGACTTTATCCTAACAAAAACACTGAAATGTAAAAAATAATATATGTAACAACCAATACTTTGATTGTTATATTATTTATTTTTTTGTCATAGAATTTCGTTTAAAAATACTAGAGAAACCTAGAAACATCTCATTTCATTGGAACTTACTAAACTAAGCAATTCTAAAAATAATCCATTATATAGTATTTAAATAACTGTCAACAGCTTAATTACAAATACTATAGAAAAAGTAAAAATTTACTTTTTACTTAAAATACTTAGAAGTATCTACTCGTAATGAAAACTTTAAGGGCGTGTTCATTTGTGTTTAACTTTGTGTTTCAAAGTAGAATATTTTGCTCGATTGTTACTTTTGCAAATTAACCGAGCTCGACTTCGTTTTGTAGAACGTAGCTTTCAAGGGTGTTTATGATAAAAAAGTAAGCCAACAGGTGGTATTTATTTTATAGTTACAAATTATAGTTCTTTCAGGTTTAGGGGGAAACTGTAACGCGATGGGCAATGAATTATTTTTTTTTTATATTTTTATTTCTTCATCCTGGCACCAAAGTAAAAACTCAGCGTTGAGTTCCGGCATTTAACGTGCAATGTTTAAAAAAAGGGGGGGAAATAGATGTGGAGGGTGGTGAGTGTTATAACACTAGGTGCCCTCTGGCTACCCTGTTTTATTCGGTGATATCCTGCTGATTCAAAACAAAGCCTAAGAAAAAATCTCTCTGTCTCTCTGTTATATTTTATTAACATTATTAGCCATAACATTAAATAAGGAAATAAGCTTTATTTTAAAGAATCTAAAAAAAATAACTTTAGTTGTGCAGCACAAACATCAGCTTTTAATATATATAAGGATAGTCAAAATTACTATTCACAGCGCTACAATATATTACCCAATTTCCATTTGGTTGATAGATTCCATTTTCTGTAAACGAATAAATATGGCGATATGAAAATACAATTGACATATTATTTTAATTGAATTAACGTTATCGTTGCTATTATATATCAATAACCTATATTATATATATTATATAATTTTGTTTGACAATGATATACGAGTATTGCAAATTTGTATAATGAGGTTGCTAGCTTATTTAAATATATTTAAAACTGGTTGACGGCTGAAACCTTAAAGTTTTTTCATTAAATGTGAATATAACTTCTATTTTATTCTGATTTGGGGCTGTTGTGACCCTTGTTATTCTTGTGACTGTTAACGTGACGGTTGTGGGTTCGATTCGTAATGGGGGGAATTAATTATTTATTTTTTTTATTTTGTCGCTCTGGTAATAAACTCGCAAATTTTGTGAAAAATAAATAAGATTTAGTCCTTTTGATGCTGTATTTTTTTTGTGAACTCCGCGCTCCCTAATGGAGTAGCCAAAGAGAATGGAGAGCCAAACGCTAAGGTCTCATACCTCTTCCCCTAGTCCACTGTTATCAATCTTATGTCTTATTATTTCTTATTCTCTTTCATTTTATTTTAAAATAAAACTTCATGATTATTTGCTAAAAATCATATATTTAGACATTATTAAAACCACATACAAAGTACGAAATTGTCTGGAACAAACATGCAATAAAATTATATTTATAAAAATATACACTTCTGATGTTCAAATGAAACAAATTCAATAATTAAATTAAATCGAAAACAAATGCAAATGATTTAATTTATATTAGAATTCTAGTAATTAGAAACCGCAAAGTTAGTTGTAAGCCACACACGCTAGCCGCTTTAACGTAACGACGCAGTGTAATGAAGCCTTTGTGCTCCGGAACAATTAGCTATCTTCTAGTGGTTTTTAAGGTTATCTAGATACCACAATCTTAGTGGTTATTTTCTATGGAGAAATCTGTGAAGTGTGTTATTCTTTTGTTTACGATACTTGGTAGGCAGAGGGAACCTAGTGTTAAGTGGGGAAGTCCCCATTTTGTGCCGAATTCTAGAGGCAATGCGTGTTGAGTAGCGGAGCTCGTCGCCGCGCTGGCACATTACCAGAATGAGGAAAAGAAAACATTAAACATTTTATTTCCACTAATGGAAATATTGTGAGTGCGCTCGACAAAGCTATCAACTGTTCGTGCTCGAATTTGAGATATTACTTGTTGAGTGGAGAACTTAATAGGTCCTTAGAGTCCTTTTAAATTAAAATTACTTATACGCCAAGAAGGCATCGATCCCATAATCATAGCTGTTACAAACAGACGCTGTCCCAGAAATTAGTGTATAAACGTACATTACTAGGTTTTTTTTTATTTATTATATTTAGCAACTATAATAACCTCGCTAAATACGACGTAGATAAATAGCATTATTTAATTTCCAGTCACATATTACATATTTAATTAATTATTACATTTTAATAAAATAAAATATAAAAAATATTATTAATAAATAATAATAATAATAAAGTCGTAGTAATTCATTCTGTCGCATTGTCTCCTGTTTGCGTCATGTATAAAATGTAATCTACCTACGGTCCACAATTGTTCTGTTTCTGACGAACATAAAAGCTCCAGCTTAATCCATTTCCAAGAAAAATGACAGAGAATGTTTAAACGTTTTTTTTATTATGAACTGAGATCTTATTTCTCTTTAGTAGGTCAGGACTTTTACAATAGTAAAATGTATTTTTAAAACAACATTATGTTGTGTTTTGTTCCATACTGTTTTATAGTTTACTAGCGGATTCAGGTGGCTTCGCCCGCTTGAACTATACTAATATTTATTGAATATATTTATGATTTATATCAGTTTAAAGGGTGGAATCTCAAAAACCATGAAACACGTGTTCAATGAAATATTTTTAAAAGTCTGAATTTCAAATTTTATAAAAATCGGTACCGGTTTAAAGGTTTTTGCATACAAACTTTCAACACCTATTTCACTCCTTCAGAGTAAAAAATTTTCAAAATCCCTTCTTAGTCGGTGTCGTTATGAAAATAAACATCTGTCCAAATTTCACGTTTCTATCTTCAGCTGTTACGGCTGTGCGCAGGAACAACATCTCCCTTTATATATATAGATAGATTATACGAGTATGTAGAAATCAAATACTAAATACATAAAATAAGCTTGAAATATCATCTAAATTTCATTCATGGTAAAGAAAAAAAAATATCATTTTGTTCTCATAACTTCTGAGACAAGTTTAGATATATAAATTGCAAAACAATGCTAGAACCAAGCCCTCGGGGAAAATTATCAAATTTCTCGCACGCTTAGAAACACAAGATTCAAAGCGACAGTTTTGACTTATATCTAGAGGATATTTCATCGCCAACCTAACACTGGATGACATGGGAGACAGATGACCGATGGTTTCCCGACACCTGCCCGTCACATCCCTTGGGAAGACCTATCTTTACAAATCGATGTTAGAAATATAGGTATATATTCTGGGTACAATACCTTACTGCTTGAATATCTATTTTGTGGCAATATATAAAATAAATAGTAAATGTAAAGTTAAAAGATTATAATTATAAGTATAATATTTTTTCATGTACCTTTTAATGATAAGGCACATATTGATACTAGTGGGCCCGTGCGGGGCTATGTCCGCTTGAAATAGAAATATTATTAAAGAAATTGAAAATAAAAATTCAGTAAATTCAGTAAAATAATTGTATAAAATAACTGTTACGGCAATTAGCAAATTTGTCGAACTAAATACTTTAAATTGACATAACTTTTTTATTTATAAACCGATTGTAATAAAATAAGCTCTATATGTTTTCGGAAGCTTGCCAGAATCCAATAGTGAAAACCGCATCTAAATCGGTAAAGTCGATTCTGAGATTAGCGATAACAAACGCACAAACAAATAGACAAAAAAATTAAAAATTATTGTTTTGGGTTCTATTAGGTTGATGAAGGTTCCCAATAACATTTTTTTTAAATATCTTCCAACTACAGACACCGACCCTCTTACGATTTTATTATAAGTATAGATTATTATAGTTAGCAACTTTATTTCGGTATCATGGCGGTAATCAATGCGGCATGGCTTTGTTTGCTATACCGATAAAATAAATTACCTTTTATAGGCCGAGTAAATCTGTAAGCTCGTCGGGCGCGTCGGTAACGAAGTTAGTAAAAACATGTCTTGTTACTTAGCAAAAGTAGGGTGCGATGATGTATTAAGTATATTTTTATAAAGAGAAGATTTTCAAGGTTGCGTATGGGTTTACGTGGCGTGCCAAAGTTTTAGGCCACACTATTTTATAGCCATGACACAAAAATATTAAGTTAAAAAGAAATATTTAAACTGCTTGGCTATAAAACGTATTCAATTATAATATAAATAAAGATAACGGTAACGCGGTCTGACCGCATACGCAACACATTGTACGAGTTCCTGGGGCACGAGCTCCCGGACGCCCAAGGAAGCGCTGGTTGGATGTCGTGATGCAGGACATGAGAGCCAATGGTCTAACCACCGAGGACGCAAAAGACCGTGCAAATTGGAGTAGGTTGAGTAGGAAGGCAGACCCTGGTAATAGCCGGGATTAATGCCAGGAAGAAGAAGAAGAAGAAGAAGAAGAGATTGTTCAAAATATCGCCTATCTAAAACATAAATTAAATATAATAAACAAACATTAATTAAATATAATAAGCCTGATGTAGTAGTTTTTGAATTCTACGGTGAATTTTTGCTTTTGACAATGTCGGTTCACAATTTTCGATTGTTTACAATTTCGTTAGTAAAATGATGAACTAAAGGTTTCTACAATCTTACGCGGAACAGAATATACTAAGCAATTGTCTGATATTTTTTTAACCTAATTTTATTTATGGACATTTTAAAATTAAAGCACATAAATGTCATTCACATCCTTTTTGTCTGATATTAAATACAGATTTTCCACAGAGAAAAAAAATATCAACATTAACCGATAGTAGGTATTTCAAACTGTGGAAATTCAGATGTTATTACCAGCGATGCCCGAACGTACTAGTTGCTGAAAGCCGTTGAACTGTTTGCGGTGAAGTGTTGATTGGAACTAGAACTGGACTCCTCTAAATGAAATAACGGGGAAAAAGTCGTTTAAAACATTTAGACGTACCTATAAAGTAAATATTATATTTTTCAATGCAGGATGTGAAATATTTATTATTTTACGTAAACAAAAAAATATCAAAAAGGCGTGAAATTATAAGAATATATCAAATTCCTCACATTTAAAATAATAAGCAAGTTTTTTATAAAAAAAAGCATTCGTAAAGTAACCCATGATATTACAAAAAAAAAAATACAGTCGAATTGATAACCTCCTTTTCTTACAGAAGTCGGTTAAAAATAATAAGATTCAAAAGCAAAAGACAAGAAATCTAAAAGAATATTTATTATATATAAATTTTGTTGATGAGGTTTGGTAAAGCATTAATATTCATGTTGACATGTATATATATATAAGGTACTCCACTGTAAAAGGTAGTTCAACGTATGCCATAAATCTAACTGAGTTTTTTGCTTTGCAAGATAAATTTGTAGCAAGAGTAATAATTTACGTAAAGTTATGCGCCAGTGTGAATTTCCTGGTGGTGTCCAGAAATCTTACGAGGGTGGATTTTTTACCCCAGACCTATGCAATAGTTTATTGGAAGATGATTCTAGTTTTATTAAAATAGTCTAGGAATTGAATATAATTTAATTAAACAGATTTAGTTTATTTTATTTGCTAGAATGAATCGTTCTTCTCGGAAGTGAGAAAATATATTGTATTACACCTAGTGCTTTTCTGGTTTATTATTTATTCCTTAGGTTATTCAACATAATAGTGTCATTATTAATAAATTAAATATATTTAAAACATTTATTAATAATGAAAAATGCTAATATTATATTAATAATAATAGTTACTGGCAAACTTTAATAAATATACAATATATTATAATAATTATTTATTTATTAACAAAAATAAACAAAATCCAAACCAACTTAAATAGGGTATTTGTGTCCTTCGTAGCTGAATTACGTGAAGGCGATATTGCGAGGCAAAGTAAATATTTTTCTCCAAATTACGAACAACAAAGACGGGCCATCAAGGTCCGTCNATAAGGAATTGAAAGTTTGTATGGGAAAATCTTTAAGTCGCCACCGATTTTTATAAAATTTGAAATTTAGACTCTTAAAAAAATTTAATTGAACATGTGTTTCATAGTTTTCTAGAATTCACACCCTAAGAGTGCAAATAAGGGGTTGAAAAATTGTATGGAATAATCTTTAAATCCCCACCGATTTTTATAAAATTTGAAATTTAAACTCTTAAAAATATTTCAATGAACACGTTTCGTGGTTTATTAGAATTCACCTCTAAATAAGCGAGCGAAGCTGCGCGCGTCCGCTTGTATTTTAATAAAATAAAATATAAAAAACATTATTAATAAATAATAATAATAATAAAGTCGTAGTGATTCATTCTGTCGCATTGTCTCCTGTTTGTGTCATATATATAATGTAATCTACCTACGGTCCACAATTGTTCTGTTTCTGACGAACATAAAAGCTGCAGCTTAATCCATTTCCAAGAAAAATGACAGAGAATGTTTAAACGTTTTTTTTATTATGAACTGAGATCTTATTTCTCTTTAGTAGGTCAGGACTTTTACAATAGTAAAATGTATTTTTAAAACAACATTATGTTGTGTTTTGTTCCATACTGTTTTATAGTTTACTAGCGGATTCAGGTGGCTTCGCCCGCTTGAACTATACGAATATTTATTGTATATATTTATGATTTATATCAGTTTAAAGGGTGGAATCTCAAAAACTATAAAACACGTGTTCAATAAAATATTTTTAAAAGTCTGAATTTCAAATTTTATAAAAATCGGTACCGGTTTAAAGATTTTTGAATACAAACTTTCAACATCTGTTTCACCCCTTCAGGGTAAAAAATTTTCAAAATCCCTTCTTAGTCGGTGTCCACGTTATGAAAATAAACATGTGTCCAAATTTCACGTTTCTACGCACAGCGGTTACAGCTGTGCGTGCGTCTTACCTCAGTCAGTGAGGACAAGTCCTTTTATATATATATATAGATATAGATTATTTTATGTAGAAATCAAATATACTGAATGAAGCCGTCGTGGCGTTGGGGCACAAGGGCGTGATTGTACTGCGATGGTTGTGGGTTCTATTCCCACTCGGAGGAATGAATGATTATTTCGTTCGACATCAAAGCAAAAAATCGACGTTCAGTTCCTTAATTCAATAAGCAATGTCTCGAAAAATTTGGGGAAAAGTGGGGAACGAAATGTCTCAACACAAGGTTCCCTCTGCCTACCTATGTGGGAGATACAGCGTGAAGCTGAAATATACTAAATACATATATACGCTTGAAAGTTGAAATATCATCTAAATTTCATACCTGATAAAGAAAAAAAAAATATTTTATTCTTATAACTTCAGACAAGTTTAGATATATAAATTGCGAAAACAAAGCTAGATCCAAGCCCTCGGGGAAAATTATCAAATTTCTCGCACACTTAGAAATACAAGATTCAAAGCGACAGTTTTGACTTATATCTAGAGGATATTTCATCGCCAACCTAACACTGGATGACACGGGAGACAGATGACCGATGGTTTTCCGACACCTGCCCGTCACATCCCTTGGGAAGGCCTATCTTTACAAATCGATGTTAGAAATATATATATTCTGGGCACAATACCTTACTGCTTGAATATCTATTTTGTGGCAATATATAAAATAAATAGTAAATGTAAAGTTAAAAAATTATAATTATAAGTATCATATTTTTTTATGTACCTATTATGGATAAGGTAGGCAATTCGACGCAATTAGATTCTAATAATTATTATTTTCTCGTTATTTTAAAGAAAAACACTATTAAAAAGGTTTTACTACTTTTTATACAGAGATTTTATATATATTTATGTATGTAATGTTTTTTTTATTTGATACTAGTGGGCTCATGCGGGGCTACGCCCGCTTGAAATAGAAATATTAATAAAGAAATTGAAAACTAAAGATTCAGTAAATTCAATTAAACAGTTGTATAAAATAACTGTTACGGCAATTAGCAAATTTGTCGAACTAAATACTTTAAATTGACAACTTTTTTCTTTATGAACCGATTGTAATAAAATAAACCCTATATGTTTTCGGAAGCTTGCCAGAATCCAATAGTGAAAACCGCATCTAAATCGGTTAAGTCGAATCTGAGACTAGCGATAACAAAGGCACAGACAGATAAAAAATTAAAAAATCATTGTTTTGGGTTCTATTAGGTTCCCAATAAGATTTTTTTAAATATCTTCCTAGTACAGACACCGTCCCTCTTACGATTTTATTAAAAGTATAGATTATTATACTTACCCACTTTATTTCGGTATCATGGAGATAATCAATGCGGCATGGCTTTGTTTGCTATAGCGATAAAACAAATTACCTTTTATAGGCCGAATAAATCTGTAAGCTCGTCGGGCGCGTCGGTAACGAAGTTAGTAAAAACATGTCTTGTTACTTAGCAAAAGTAAGGTGCGATGATGTATCGAGTATATTTTTATAAAGAGAAGATTTTCAAGGTTCCGTATGGGTGTACTTGGCGTGCCAAAATTTTAGGCCACACTATTTTAAAGCCATGGCACAAAAAAAAAAGTTAAAAAGAAATATTTAAACTGCTTGGCTATAAAACGTATTCAATTATAATATAAATAAAGATTTTTTTGTTGATGATTGTTTAAAATATCACCTATCTAAAACATAAATTTTATTTTTACTTTTTAAATATAATAAGCCTGATGTAGTAGTTTTTGAATTCTACGTTGAATTTTTGCTACTTGCTTCGATAGTTTACAATCATCTGTAATCATCGCAAGTAAAATCATGAACTAACGGTTTTTACAATCTTACGCAGAACAGAATACATGCAGAACAGAATACAGAAGCAATTTGATATTTTTTTTATCTAATTTTACTTATGGACATTTTAAAATTAAAACACATATATGTCAGTCATATCGTTTTTATCTGATGTTAAATATAGATTTACTATAAAGAAAAAAAAATATCAACAGTAATCTATAGTAGGTATTTCAAACTGTGGAAATTCAAATGTTATTACCAGCGATGCCCGAACGTACTAGTTGCTGAAAGCCGTTGAACTGTTTGCGGTGAAGTGTTGATTGGAACTAGAACTGGACTCCTCTAAATGAAATAACGGGAAAAAGTCGTTTAAAACATTTAGACGTACCTATAAAGTAAATATTATGTTTTTCAATGCACAATGCGAAACTTTTATTAGTTCACGTAAACAAGAAAAAATATCAAAAAGGCGTGAAATTATAAGAAAATACCAAGTTCCCCACATTTAAAATAACAAGCAAGTCTTTTATTAAAAATAGCATTCGTAAAGTAACCCATGATATTACAAAAAAAAAATACAGTCGAATTGATAACCTCCTTTTCTTACAGAAGTCGGTTAAAAATAATAAGATTCAAAAGCAAAAGACAAGAAATCTAAAAGAATATTTATTATATATAAATTTTGTTGATGAGGTTTGGTAAAGCATTAATATTCATGTTGACATGTATATATATATAAGGTACTCCACTGTAAAAGGTAGTTCAACGTATGCCATAAATCTAACTGAGTTTTTTGCTTTGCAAGATAAATTTGTAGCAAGAGTAATAATTTACGTAAAGTTATGCGCCAGTGTGAATTTCCTGGTGGTGTCCAGAAATCTTACGAGGGTGGATTTTTTACCCCAGACCTATGCAATAGTTTATTGGAAGATGATTCTAGTTTTATTAAAATAGTCTAGGAATTGAATATAATTTAATTAAACAGATTTAGTTTATTTTATTTGCTAGAATGAATCGCTCTTCTCGGAAGTGAGAAAATATATTGTATTACACCTAGTGCTTTTCTGGTTTATTATTTATTCCTTAGTTTATTTAACATAATAGTGTTATTATTAATAAATTAAAATATATTAAAAACATTTATTAATAATGCAAAATGCTAAAATTATATTAATAATAATAGTCACTGGCAAACTTTAATAAACAAAAAATATATTATAATAATTATTTCTATATTAACAAAAATAAACGAAATCCAAACCAACTTAAATAGGGTATTTGTGTCCTTCGTAGCTGAATTACGTAAAGGCGATATTGCGAGGCAAAGTAAATATTTTTCTCCAAATTACGAACAACAAAGACGGGCCATCAAGGTCCGTCCGAACATGTCGTTTGGCTGGAATTATGAAAATATCAGAGATACTATGGACTTGGCCTTTACCGAAATTTGCTCCTAAGTAAAGAGTAGATGACAAATGAATCCCGTGACTGTGCGAAAAAATAGATATATTGAAATACGAAGCTTTAGTAATATTTTTTGATATAGAAAAATAGTAGGCGCCTATGAGAAATTATGTAGGACCACTGTCTCCATTATTTTTTTATTATCTTCACGTTTTTAATATATAAATGAAGGCAGATTGAACCTAGTGTTAGTGACACTCTGTCCATTCCCCCGAGTTAGGTTCGCACTTGCATCTTACACCCTGATGGCTTGAACTTAAGACTTGTTTCAATCAATATCAAGTTTGCAATCAATATCACAAATGTATTATACATAAAAAACTTATTAAAAAAATATAATTCTAAGAGGAGCAGGCTCAAATCCAACGTTAAATTCTTTATACGTTTTCTACAAATGTATTTTTCTTTACTAATTGTAGAAAAACAAATGGCGAACCAAATAAAATATCTGAAAGATAAAACAGAATTAAAAACAACAAATATAATGGTGTTTATTTAAAAAATAGAGTGCAAACTTAAATGTTTTCACGTAAATGTTATATCCAAAGCACGGCCGTAACTCCCACTGCCACTGGGGTGTAATAATCCAAGCTTGACAAATACAAAACGAAGCGAACTGAGATGTTTTAACTTATATTATTTTCAATATTATAAGAAATGAAAATGAAGAATATATTAATAATAAAGAATGAAGAATATATTAATAATAAAATGAAGAATATAATAAGGAAAGAAGGTTGTCGTTGAGCAGCGGCACAGTGTCTGGCTTTATATACGACGTTTGTGGATTTGATTCCCATTTGAGGAAAGGAATTGTTTTTATTTTCTTGTTTCATTTTAGTAATAATACCGAGGAGAAGTCATTAACGTAAGCCAAAAGAAGACAGACAATAAGCAATATATCCAAAATAAAAGCTAAATAGGTCCCGCAGACAGCAGGGTAGGCAGAGGGAACCTAGTGTTAAAACACTCCGTTCTCCACTTTTAACAAAACACAATTAAGTGACTTTAATATTGTGTTAAGTGATTTTATTTAATAGAGATAACAGCAAAGATGTGCATTATATTGAATGTACTCGTATGTTTGTTGTTAAATTATATAATTCCACGTATAATGGCAGGTAATTTTAACTTTCCTCGTCTTCAAGTACCAGCTGCTTCTTAAGTTTTAAAACTCCTAAAGCAATCCTTAAGGCATTATGTAGAATATTAACATCATTATCTTTTTTTGTAAAATGTATAAGCAATTTTAAATATAAATAATTGATAAAATAAAGTAGATAGCCATTAGTGAATTATTAGGTTGTAGTCATGTATAACCCAATTTGGTGTAATAGTGTGAAAATTATTTAATTGGCCGAACCTAACGATGTACTAATGACATTTCAGATCAATATAGGTGTACAGTATATCTAATGCCAATCGCATCTAACCATTTAGAAATAAATAATTAAATCAGCTTCACGCTGCACCCCACACACAGCAGGGTAGGCAGAGGAAACCTAGTGATAAAACACTCCGTTCCCCACTCTCCGTCGAATTTTGGAGGCATTTCGTGTTGGGTGGGTGGTACTCAACGCCGCGACTCCAGAACTAAGAAATGAACTAATAAATTTAAATAAATATTTCATTTCCTCGAGTGGGGTTCGAACTTACAACCAGACGCGCTTTCCGTTACAGTTTGTGCCCCAGTACCACGGTTGGCTTCTGTTTAAAAAATAGAAAATAACCACAAATTCCCCTGAAATGTGAACAAAGAAACATATTCACCATTTTTAAAGGTCAGTGAAGACAAAGTTTTTATTTTAAACTCTTATACAGAATAGGTATTAAGAATAAAGAAAATTTTTAGTAACCTTTCAACGCTAACTAGCTCACTTCACGGAAGCGTGTTCATTTGCCCTATTTTGTTTATACACGTAACATGTTCTAGTTAAATGTGGATTTTTTTTTATATATAAAATAAAAATTAGCGTATAGCGCCATTCAGAATAAACATATACTTACAGTGTTTTAAAAAATCTGTGTATGGATGAAAATGCTTCCAGAGATATTGTTTCAGTGTATCTTAGAGAACAAAAAAAAATCAGCATCTCGCCGTATCCCGCACACAGCAGGGTAGGCAGAGGGAACGTAGTAATAAGACACTCCATTCTCCATTTTCTATCGAATTCTGAAGGCATTGCGTGTTGAGTGGCAGAACTCAACGCCGCGTCACTAGAGCGAACCCGCAACCATCGTGTTAAAGTCACACCCTCGTGCTGCTGCACCACGACGGCCTAAGCAAGCTTAAATACAATAAATATTTTTAGTATATGGAAATATAAAAAAATGGCGTAGTAAACATTCGCTATCAATTTACATTTTAATAAAAAAATATTATTTTAAGATATGTACATACACATATTTTGATCTTCACGCTGTAATCCCGCACATAGCAGGGTAGGTAGAGGGAACCCGGGAAACTAGTGTTCTAGACACTTTGTTCCCATTAAGACACCTCCGTACCCCATTTTCCGCAGAATTCTGGAGGCATTGTGTGTTGATTGAGGACCTCTACGTCACGCTTTGCCTCTACTCCAGAGCGAGGAAATAATAATATTAAATATTTCATTTTCTCAAGTGGTAATCAAACCCATAACTTGTCGCATTTACAATGCAATTGCTCTAACTACTATCACATCATCGAAATAGAATGCTTTCAAATCTTACTCACGGCAATGATTATACTTGAAATATTTTTAATCATCTGCCAGGCCAGAGAACTTCTGATTCTACCATCGAACACACAAAAGTCTTTAAATAGTTGAAAGGAAGCAGAATCCTGCCTAAAATAGGTTTTGAAGGTGATTTTCGATCGTTATTATAAATTGAACTCCAATTCATTCCAAAACATTGATAAAATAGTTTAAATGCTGCAAGATACCTACCTACTTACTGTAAATGTTGACTTTGATTCGTTCACTAAGTTTATAATGAAATTGCTAGCGAGAAGCGAGAACTATGCGCTTTAACGTTTTAAATACGGAAATTTATTTTATACTCACTCTGAATGACTGACCAACTTTGATTAAAAATATTTTTTATTTATTCCTTGTCAGTTCAGTAGCTGCTATGTTCGGATGATAAAGTTAGGAATATTAATAAGCTTATTTTTATATTGTTTGCATTATTTCAACTCTTAGCCTGTATGAATATGAAAAAAAAAACAATAGCCAAAAATATTTTATATAGACAAATATAATTATAAACATACACAAGTTCATTTATTTGTATTATAATTATAAATATTTAAAATTAAACAGTCATCTCATTCATGCAGTAATTGGTCTACTCAGTTTTACGTTATATTAATTATTAATTGATTTTATAAAGGCAACTGCTGCGATTCAAATAAAAACCCTAATCTATTAAAATCAATATTTGGTTTATTAAAATACAAATTAAGTACAGAATTTTATGTTCACATCAAATGTATTTAATATAAACAAACTTTTAGGAAAACTAACTCCTGAGGGATGTCTTAGTAAAAATCACAAGTTTTTCAAGTATTTTGGCACTGCTTCCCTACTTCCCTCCAAATTCTGGAGGTATTCCGTGTTGAGTGGCGGACTTTTCCTCCGACACCAGAGCAAAGAAAAAAATTTAAATGTTTTTCCCACTGAATCGAACCCAAAGCCTGTCGCGTACACGCTTGTGTCCTGCTCTGCTCTAGTCGTAGTACATAATATAAGGTATAATTCTTAAAAAACAGCATTATCCTTAAAAAAATATTTTATATTGTTGTTTATACGAATTGTGGCCTCCCCGTTAGGGGAATAAGATAAAATGATAAACCGGCCTTCTTGTCATCTTTAATCCAATTTATTATTTATAGTTCTTTTTTTTTGTATATAGAATAAATTACTTAAATATATAAAAAGAACATCAATCAATTCATGGGATGTGAAATAATGAATATTTTCTCGTCCTGGTTACAAGGTAATTCGGAGGAAAATAAGGAAAAGAAGTGTTTAAATGGGAACAGAGTGTCCTAACATTAGATCCCCAGGCCCCCTCTGAACTGCTACGTGCGAGATACGGCGTCAAGCTCTAAAAAAATATAGCTAACAATGACGTATATGCACCCAGTGAAATATTGTAGGATATGCAATCAAAATTTGGAAATAGTCTTTCTGCATACATTTCTAATAATTGTTATTTAAAAAAAAAACAAGAAACAATAATTCAATGTACTTATTTGAATTTGATTACCCAAAATGAGTAATAAATGCATTATTATTACTGGAAAAAGTAATAAATTACTGTAAATTGTATAGATGGCATACAAGTATTGTTTTACTTTTCCATGCAGTAGATACAATGCCCGTATAATTAATATTATTTTTACAAACCTTGACATAAAGTTTTGTCCCGTTAAAAGTGGACGGTAAAAGGGTCGTTTGCTTTCACCCCTTAGCGAGTATGACATAATTGGCACCTGAATGAACATTTTGTTCGCTGGTCACTCAACTGTCTCCTTTATTTTCTCAGTTATTAAATAATATTTTTTGAATATTTACCAATTAATAAAAAGTATATTTATTACAAAAATCAATAGTATTATCTAATTTCTTCTATACTTACTTATATAACTTTTAATACTTAACAGATAAGCATATTTTCTCTATAGGGGCGAACTTGAATAAATTACAAACAAATTAACGAAATTATTGACTTTAATAATAAGCACAAAATGTGACTGTAAAACCGACTGGTTGTGGGTTTTGATCCTCACTCGAGGAGATGAAATATTTACCACTCAACAGGCAATGCCTTCAGCATTCGGCAGAAAGTGGGGAACGGAGTGTCTAAACACTAGGTTCCTCTGCCTACCTTGCTGTGTGTGGGATACAGCGTAAAGCTGATATTCTTTTTCCGCCGGAGCTACCCAACTTTCCCTTAATAATAATACAATACAAGTAAAGTTATAAATATCGACTATAGAACCGAAATAGAGTCGACTTGATAATTTTAACACGTGTACTAATTTAAGACACAACAGTAGACAAACTAAATATAGTTAGACATGTAGCTCTTACTGAACTTTTGCATAAGTTAATTTTAATGTAAGTGGTGGTTCTATAAATTTGTAATAGCCAATTAGACCATTATATAGATAGATAGATTAGGCCATTAGAGCTTTTGAACTATCTTTAAATAAGTATTTGAATAAACTACAGTTCACGAGGTTTAAGCTGGGCTTTGCGTTTGTGTGAGTGAATATAAAAGTAGAGCCAGAAAAAATATAGCAATTCTTCTGCTCTACACATTGTATCATTTTAATTTTTACTTTCGTCTGTTGTACCGTTTGAGGTAATAATTAATGAATTTCCAATAATATCATTAATGAAAGTCATTTTTCCATTCTTTTACAGAGATAGTTCCACTTTTATCTCTTTCTTTTAATAAATCAAACATAAAAATAGTAATAATAAATTAAATGTGACGCTGCTATCAGTACAAGAAGTGTAGGCCATATCAAAAAACACTATAAATACACCTACACTATATATGAACACTCACACAAATACAAAACCCAAGTTAGACCTCGCAGACTGTAATCAATGCGTAATTTTAATTTTAAAAAAGCTATATGTCACTTTATAAAATATATTTAGTTACTTATCTGTTCGAAGAGGACTTATACTGTTATATACTTTGAGGAAATTTTGTTTCTTAAGATGTATACTTTTGTTATTCACTTCCATTATCATAAAAAAAGAAAATTGTACTGGCAGAGCATTTTAGCTACGTACGTATAACATAATCATAATATTTAGTACTCGGCGTGAATTTATTTTTTTACTACGCATATATAATTTTTTATGCTTATTTTATTATAGCTTCTTCTATTAACTAAAATACGAATACTTACTTAACGCTCGCCTTAAAAATAATAATTTACTCGTAACTTCCATCTTCGATCCATGCAAAAATGAGGCATATAGGTTTGAAATGATTTACTTAATTATATAGATAGCAAACGGACCAAATATTATATTTTCTGTGTTGCCTGATTCTAAAATTTCATTGATTGTAGGCAGTTTTCAAATTTGAAGCTGACAACATTATTCATTACATTGATTATAAAAAAAATATATAAACTGAATTATAATTTGATTTTTATTCTTCAACTCAACTCGTAAAGCCTCGAAAAATTCGACAGAAAGTGGAGAACGGAGTGTCTTAACACTATATTCACTCTGCCTATCCAGCTATGTACAGAATCCATCGTGAAGATGATTTCAACAGCAAATAAAACATAATTAATCGCAATAATAATTTTATTGTAACAATATAAGATAACAACGTTAACACATCTAGTATTCTGGTCGACGATCCACAAGTGGAAAATTTTATTTCCTTCGCTACGTTTCATTTAGATACGGCCCCGTTCTTTTTATCCCCTTTTCCTCGACGTCCTCATCTTTTCCTCGGCACCATTCTACATTACGTAATATAATGATTTCTTTTGTCTTTATATATCTCTAATGACTGTGATTCGAACTCCTTTGTCTAATTGTCGTCGTGATATTTTAATGAGTTTAAATAATGTAACGTTTGTACGGGATTCAGGCAGACGATTTGTTCTAAATGTACGAGACTAAAGGATTTGTTCATTAAAATAGAAATTATATTATTTTTTTTATATTTAACTATTATATTATAGCAGTACCTATATACATTTTGGACATAAATATCATTTTAGTTCGAGTGTGTATTGAGAGAAGTTTTAATTAAGTACTTTTTTAGTCTAGTAACTAACAATTGTAAAATTATCATAGAAATCATTAACGCTAATTTTTTGTATGTAAAACAAAAGTTAAATGTAGCTTTAAAATTCTTTGGAAATAAACAGTTGAAAAGGCGATAGTGAATAGACAGTAAATAGTGAAAGTGAAGCCTCGTTCTTTTCATAAATAAAAAATAAATATTTCACGAAATAAAAAATTCTGAAAACTGTAAATTCTCACCTTAAGCTGAACGTTTTGTTGGATAATCAGTATAATAGTTGCAACATATACGAGTATTACCAACCAAAATAAAAGTATTACTATTTTATTTAAATGTACTAGTTTCCACTTCTCCTCTTCATCACTGGCAAAGAAAACCTAGTGACCCAACACTCCATTCTCCATTTCCCATCTGAATCCGAGACATTACAAGTTGAGTGGTGGAACATAACGCCGCGTTTAGTCTTGCTAGAGCGGAAAAATAAAAAAAGCTCATTCTTCCAAGTGAGAATCGATCCAAAAACAACCGTAATTGAATTCGGATCCTGCCCCACTGCACCACTAGAAAATTAAAATTCGTAGAAAAATAAAATTCTAATAAAAACAAGTTTATTTATCATCAATAGTTTATTACTATGAATAATATTACAAATAATAAAGTAACATAGTTAATTACATCTACATTTGATAGTTTATTACACAACCCTTTTTTATCTACTTTTTTTGAAAGAGCCCACAATTTATATGGGACGCGCTCGTACGATTAACTGCCGAAATCATAAATTTAACAGATTTTACGGATATTTACAAATTTTATTATATTATTTACAAATTTAATATAATATTTACACGAAACGTAATATTAAGAATACTAAAACTAAAAATAAGTCATTATTAATATTAGGCTAAGAGTAATTTATTCACAAGTATTTCTTGTTTATGTATAAACTTCGATATATATAAAGAACAATTTTTAATGTCTTTGACAATTCTAACAACATTAATTTCTTTTTTAATATTCCTCATATAGCCAGTACATTTTCTAAGTGGAATACACAAGAAAAATATTCTTTAATTTATTTATTTAAAAGAACTAAAGCAGAAGTTTGAAAAAAATAAAAGAAATACAAACATTTTATGACCAACCGTAAAAGATGAGTATTTATATTTCCTTGCTATTTATATTCTTTTGTAAATTTGCTCTCCACTGATGGGAGAAATATAAATAAACATAAAATAAAGCTAGAAATCGTTCAGCATTTTCGATCAATTTCTAAATAGTCCAACTCGAAACGGCTTGACGTTTAAACCCTGAGTATCTTTGCTAAGCACTCTGGACTTGCATATTGACTGCAGGTACCGTGGAGGCCTAAGCTTTGTTAAAGACCAAAGTAATTATTTCTATTGGTGGCCATAGCAAGATATAATTAAAATAATATCTATTCTAAATATTCAATTTGATGCTAATTGACTCGCTGTAATTACGGGTTTGAAATTTAAGGTGGAAGTTTTAACCTACAGAAATTACTTACAAATATTTTTAAACGTGTTATTCCACATTTAGAAAAAAAAATACTGGTTTAGCGAACGTAACTGAATTTGAACCTACGCTTATTGGAAGTCTTAGTCTCTAGAAGTGCAGGTTCAAATCCCGCTTCAAATAAGTACTTACAAATATATTATACATATCCAACATATACGATACTTCAAATGGGAAGTATGTAGGACGTGACGTTGACAGAATAGAGTCAAATGTCATCTATTTCTCATGAGCTAGCAACGAACGAGTGTCTTTACAAAGCACTCGAGTTTCCGCCCTCGTTGCATACTTTGTATATACTGGGTACGTAATCTACAACCCAGTTTCTATTCGATACTGGAAGCAATTTCACATAGAAAATTGTTAACGTTGTCATTTTCTCTGCGAACTAACGTACGAAAGCGTATATAAAATTATTCCTTATATTCCTTACCATCTTTACCGAGCACTCAATTTTATAGTTTTAAACGAAAACACTCGTCCCGTCGATTGTCTTTGACAATTTATTTTCAACACAAATATTTAACTTGAAAAGAAATTCTAGTTCAACTAATTTATATTTACAGAAATCTTGAATAAGGGTGTTTTTGTAATAAAAATCGAGAAAAATAACTGGTTTTTGATTAAAATTGGAATAGGTATATTTGTGTATACAGAACGTGATGATTTGAAAATTTTACTCTTTTCAATTAAGGGATTATTGCGAGTGACTTGTTTCTCGTTCGTATTGTTTGCCTAACTTGATAGAAACGCAAATAACGTGGCGGGGAGACCACCCGCCGGCTTATATACGTAACTCATATACTTAAGCTCGACGCTTCTATTTAATCTCAGCTCATTCCCGATCAGAATAACGATATCGATTCACTCTTAATCTGTTTTTTTATTAGTTTCACGCTGTATCCCGCATAAAACAGGGTAAGCAGAGGGAACCTAGTGCTAAGATTCAACACCGAAATGAAAATTAAAAAAAAACTCAACATGCTCCCTGGATTTGACAGAAAGTGGGGGACGAAGCGTTACACTAGGTTCCTTCTGCCTACCCTGCTGTATGCGAAGAAATGAAAATATTAAATATTTCATCTCCTCGAGTTGGAATCGAACCTACAACCTACCTACTTTTACAGTAACATGCTTGGGCCTCTGTGCCACTACTGGCTTCAACTCTGACTTCATCTTGAGAATGATTAAGATAAGTAAAATAAAAAATATGAAAAAGTATACGACGAAATATTCTAAGAATCTTAACCTCATTTGTAACACGTAATGTCTTTTTTTTAATGATATTTACAATATTGTTGAAATGAAGTTTATATTTTTCATTTAACTTTAGCGGCGCCTTATCATAAATTTTAATTAAATATTTTATGTTTGACGTTGAAAAATTATATTTAAAATGTTTCTGAATGAAAGCAATGTTTACACTCGCAGAAAATAAATATTCATTTATAGTAGAGTCGTTGTATTTTAAATACATAATTATTATTAATATTAATAATTGAATTAACTTATACAAAGCTTCTTACAGTTACACTATAGATACATTTCTTAAATGAAAATTCTACTCCGTAATTGGTCATCTCGAAGTACGCAAAGTGGGATACCCAAGAGTGTTGTGAATAATGAATTGCATAACTACATTGGTAAAAAAGATAAATGTGATGAGGAAGATTGAGGTAAGCTGGTAGATGAGGATAGAAATGGTGACACTCAAGTAACGTCTTGGTCGGTGGACTGTGGCGGCGGTGGCGATGGTGGCCACCACGGTGGGGTTGAGACGTGGTGTTGGCGAACTGGAACTCTGCATGGCAGCTGGCCGCTCCCCGCTTAGCACGTGGACTATGACTGAGGCAGACTCTGTGTAAAATATTTTCTGTATTAGTTCTTAACTAATTATTATTCCTATGAAAATAATAAAGATGAGAAGATCGAAGGCAGTCACGGCGCTGGACTATAAACCTGGCCTGTAAACGTGACAGGATGTGGATTCGATTCCTACTCGATAAATAATGAAATATATTAACTGCTATGATCACATATTATTTAGAAAATATAATCAAAATTGAAATGTAGTCAAATGAATAATGTTTTTATATTTAATATTTATAGCTTTATGACTTTTCACGTATAGCAGGGTAGACAGAGGGAATGGGAGACATTGCGTGTTACGCAGCGGGATTCTCCACCAAATTCTGTCTTATTAGCAGAGCGAAAGTGATTGAAAATAATTTAATCAATGCAATGGGAATTGAACCCACAACCGTCGCGTTGCGTCACACCCTGTGCCGCTATACTTATTATTTCATTACATATAATAAGAAAGTATCAAATAAATAATTTATGAGAATACGTTCTCTATTTAGGAGAACTAAAGAACTTTAGCCGTTGTATACAGGTTTCTTAATCTTTGTTAGAAACTAATCTCTTAGGAACATATTGTTTTTGTACTCATCCACGCTTCTTAATATTTATGAATTACGATATATAAAGTACAAATGTTATAGAAAAAATATAAGTCCAATCAAATGAAGTCCAGGGTAAATGTTAATCTTATGATTAAATTTTGAGGCCTTCGTAGCGTAGGGGCAAGAGGGTGTGACTACAACGCGTCGGTCCTGGATTTGACTCCCCCAAAAATTCCTAAATTGCAACTCCCAGAGTGAGAATTGCAGGGAATTTATTAATATTCTCATTTCTTCACTCTGGCAACAAGACAAAAGCTTGGCGTCAAGTTCCTCTACTCAACACGCACAAATCCTGTTCCCCAATTCTGGGGAAAGTGGGAAACAGGAATCTCTTAACACAAGACTCCCTTGATCCTACGTACCCTGCTTCAGCGTGATGCTGATAAAAATAAAATAAAATTAATATTATACATAATTTTTCTTAGATAAGATTAATTATTTTTATTCTAATCTGACAAATAAATATATTAAAACATGCAGTAGTTGAGCGCTTTCGTCTCAGGTGGCTAAGTTGGTAATTCTTTATTACTTTACCACTCTAACAAATTTGATGATCCCTCTAAAGTCTTGCGTTTACTACACCTGGGTATGATGAATTCACGCTTAATTATTCAATGTCAGATGAGTATTCTTTAAGGTTTATTTGAAATATATCTATGAAAAATTGTAATCTGGCCAGTTTTATTATAATGGGGGCAGGGGGCAGGTCGTCGTGCGGGGGCACAAGCGTGCGCCTGTAAGCGCAGTAGGCCGTGGGTTCGATTCCCACTCGTGGAATTGAGACGTTTAATGTTTTTATTTTCCTTGCTTTGGGTAACGAGATAAAGTGCGGTGTTGAGTTACGCCACCCAACTTTCAATTCGGCGGAACGTGGATAACGAAAGTGTTTTAATGGGCACACAGTGTTTTACTAGCTTCTTAGATTACCTCTGCCTACCTTCCTATGTGGAGGATAACACAGCATGAATCTTACTGCTCACCCGTACATATACAGTAGATAGCAGCTCTTGCAGGCTATATTGGCGAAACTCGCGGTAAGTAATTGCGTTTTGCAGTTTCTAAGTATTTAGAAATATAATTTATTTGGTTTAATACGCTCATCTCAGGAACTACTCATGTAATCTTTTAGTTTTAAATAAACTATTTATATAAAAGTATAATTTCGAAAGTAAATATAAATTAAAGTTATAAATTTGGAAAAACATAATGGTAGCGAAATCTAACGTTATATTTTGAAAAGTAAGATGGCGTCTATCTTGTGATTCTCTTTTTACTCGACATAGATGCTTGCTTTTGTATGTCACTTGGTTCTTTTATGTGCATAGCCTTAATGCGAATGATGATGAACAAGGCCAGAATTCAATATGGAAATGGGAAACATCATATATGACGAATTTATCAACTATTTTCAAATACTTTTGTTTGTCGAGATATTAAATGTTGAGTGACGGAACTAAACGCTGCATATTTCTTTCTTTTATTTCCATATATAATGTGTCCACATAAAAACAATATTTCAACAAGGACCATTATGTTATATAAGGCTACGAGGCCAATCATTAAGTAAAACATGTTCTAGACACACTCAAGTGTGAAGAGACGGGATAGACGAGATATGGCACGTACATCTCCCATGTGCCATCCAAATAGGCATATACTAACACCATGTATGTAATTTACATTTTCTGTGCTTAAGTAAGAAACTTTAAGCAAATGTTAGAAATATTTGCATTGTTTATACGTTTTTACAATTTTGCAAGTTGATTAATATTTTAATTGACGCATAACGATTATCTGAATATTTCATACTAATTTTTATTATAATTTATATTATGTATTCGTGGAAGTCGTGGTATTATAAACGTGACGTTTGAGAGTTTGATTCTTACTCGAAGAAATGAAATATTTAATTTCTTCACTTCCTCGCTCTGGTATTGAGGCAAAGCGTGGCTTTGAGTCCAGTGGAAAGTGGGGAATGGAATTGCCTCAATAGTGAACCGAGTGTCTCAATATTTATTATATAGGATTCTTCTACCTACCCTGCTATATACGGGAAACAGCGTGAAACTGGAAAACCTTTATACGATAACTACAAATATTCGATTTGACAAGATAAAAATAATATTTTATAACTTCTCCAGTTCCACCACCAATTCTAAACATTTCCCATACACAATTTCCAAATGTAAAACTTCACAAAGCCACATTTAACCAGAACTACGTGTGCACAGTTAACACAGTCATACAGTATTTAACTTTAGTGAATTTGCTACCCACATGTTGTATCCGCATTGCGTGCTTGTAGCATTCAATTTACCTATGTGCTGCTGAATTTCCCGTCAGATGCAAATTGCATTCCTAAATACTGAGATGAAAGGAAAACGGCTGAATTGTTCCTGGTTGGTATTGTCTGGTTCCAATGATGAAGTGAGCAATGCTTGGCTTTTGGAATGTTAGTAATTAAATTTATTTGTATATTTGTGAAGATAAGTATTTTTTTAGTCCAGCCAGGCTGGGAATACAAGGGTGTGACGGTCAACGGGACAGGTTCTTGGTTCAATTCTCCACCACTCAACTTGGAATACCTCCAGAATTCGTTGTAAAGTGGGAAATGAAAGTGTTGTACTGGGAACAGAGTATCCTAATACAAGGTTCCCAGTTTCCCTCCGCCTACTGTGCTTAGTGCAGGATACAGCATGATTGAGAGATGTTTAATTTTATAATAACTTATTGAATTGTTGTAAACTTATAAACAATTTAATTTAAAAAATATGAAGAAAAAAAACAATGTTTATATTTTTATAAGTAACACAGAGGTTCGTTTATGTAAATTATAAAGATGATCAATTATATTTGAATATGAAATATTAGATAAATAAACGTCAAAAAAATTAAAAGTCTGTAGCAATCTGTGTAAAAGTATTTGTTAAAAAAATCCTATCCTAATATTAATTTCCTTAACTAATGATTACGAATTCAAGGATACTGGAGAGAATGCTGATATGCATGCAGCAAATTATATATGCATGCTCCAGTTGCCAGTCCGTGATCTATTTGGAAAATCTATCTACTCGTATATGTAGACACACTCTCGTATATGAAGATAATTTTGATGACAATGTAAAAATACCTATATTATAGTTATTAATATAATTGTACTAGCGGCCNGATTTGACAAGATAAAAATAATATTTTATAACTTCTCCAGTTCCACCACCAATTCTAAACATTTCCCATACACAATTTCCAAATGTAAAACTTCACAAAGCCACATTTAACCAGAACTACGTGTGCACAGTTAACACAGTCATACAGTATTTAACTTTAGTGAATTTGCTACCCACATGTTGTATCCGCATTGCGTGCTTGTAGCATTCAATTTACCTATGTGCTGCTGAATTTCCCGTCAGATGCAAATTGCGTTCCTAAATACTGAGATGAAAGGAAAACGGCTGAATTGTTCCTGGTTGGTATTGTCTGGTTCCAATGGCGAAGTGAGCAATGCTTGGCTTTTGGAATGTTGGTAATTAAATTTATTTGTATATTTGTGAAGAAAAATATTTTTTTAGTCGGGGGACGGGTTCTTGGTTCAATTCTCCACCACTCAACTTGGAATATCTCGAGAATTCGCTGTAAAGTGGGAAATGGAAGTGTAGTACTGGGAACAGAGTATCCTAATACAAGGTTCCCAGTTCCCCTCCGTCTACTGTGCTTAGTGCGGGATACAGCACGTAGCAAACAAAATAAATAGCATTTGATTGAGACATATTTAGTTTAATAATAACTTATTGAATTATTGTAAAATTAGAAACTATTAAATTTTAAAAATATTATGAATATATTTTTAAAGTAACAAAAAGGTTCGTTTATGTAAATTGAATTGAAGGTTGATGATCAATTTTATTTTGATATAAAATATTAGATAAATAAACGTAAATCTGTGTAAAAGTATTTGTTAAAAAAATCCTATTCTGAAATTTATTTTCTTAACTAATGATTACGAAAACCAGGATACTGGAGAGAATGCTGATATGCATGCTGCAAATTATTTAGGCATGCTCCAGTTGCCAGTCTGTGATCTATTTGGAAAATCTACCTACTCGTATATGTAAACACATGTAGACAAATATTCAGACAGTTAGATTAAAAGATAATTTTGATGACAATGTAAAAATAACTATATTATAGTTATTAATATAATTGTATAAGACAGCGTGAAATACATATTTACATATATTACAACAGAAATGTTTTCTGGATGATATTTTATTAAAAAAAAAATGGTGTGGTGTCGTGGGACACCAGGTAGGAACAAAGTTCCTTCGGCTAATGTAGAATCGACACAAATTGCAAAAAAAGTCGTGCTCAATTTTATGTAGGTTTTCTTGATTTTTCTCTTAAATTTTGCTGATTAGTTTTTATTTAAGTACAAGAAAGTATTTAGGAAATTCAGTATTTTAGGAAATAATAAATTACTTAAAATAAAAAAAACATCGTAATTCAAATTATCAACTAAAAAAAGAAAGAGGGAGAAAGAGAAAGGTATTATACACTACTCGTCGTGTATGCGACTGTCGCGCCTGCGCACGACTCGACGGTTTTATTCCACGCATTTTTCTTACGGTTTTACTATCACATTTTTTTCAGTTCGGTCACACAGCGAAATCTCTATCCCTTCCAAGCCTGCCGTAAGGAACTTCGTTCCAATAAAAATTTAATAATAATAATTAAAATTAATTAATAATTAAATTCAATAAATAACAACTTATAGAAGCTTACCAGAGCTACTTGGTGCACAGGTATAGTTGCCGGAGTCGTGTGGCGCAGCGCGTGCTATGAGAAGGCGGCTGGTGCGGGTTCGTTGCTCCGTCTCCACACTGATACCCCCTCGTTGCGCGTAGTTCACGACTTGCTCTCCTCGATACCAATATATAAAACTGTAATAAAGTTCTTGTGTCAATCTTATAATATTATTATAGGCTTAAATTAAGAAATATGTAATTTAATGCTACTTTAAATCATACAAAGAAAGTTATTAAATAAAGTGTGATCTTGTTTACATGGTGGTGTCTATAAAAAAATAGCTTCACGCTGTATCCCGCACACAATAGGATAGGCAGAGGCCTAGTGTAAACCTCCATTTCTCACTTTCCCCTTTTTTTTTGGAAGCATTGCGTGTTGCGGAATTTAAAACCGGGCTTTTGCCTTGGGGCCAGAGCGAAGAAATGAGAATATTAATAAATTATAATACATTCCCTCGACTGGAGATCGAATCTACAACCGTAGTTCTCTATTCTATTTCATTGATCTGTTTACATTGAAAATTCTATATATTTTTATAATTATAATTCTTTTATAAATATAAATAAAAAATTCGCATTAAACATGTAACCCAAATCCCACACGGAATATTTACGTTAGTTTCTATAATATTATTAAATATATACTGGTCGTTACAGCTTTTAACTACATTTAATTTTTAACTCTCAAAAGCCTATTGAATGTACGCTTCATTAATAATTTGTTGACAGAATACATAACTTCAATAATTACAGCCAATTAGTTCATTGTTATGGTTTTATTGAACACAAACTGATATTAATTAATATGAAAAGTAAAATCAATTTATTTGTAGTATCTTCAGCATTTAGCGGCGTAGACAAGAATTGAAAGTACTTAGACAAGACAAGAATTGAAAATACTTTATATTTAAAAATGAAATTGTGTGTTTAATTATATACTAGAGCTACGATTTATTTTATATTATTTGTTTTCTTTCTTTCAGCATCACACTGTGTCCTGCAGGAACCAGGGTAGGCAGAGGGAACCTAATATTATTACACTCCTTATGTTTATGTCAACATTCCCTAGACTGGTCTCCCTAGGTTCCCTAGGCTCGAATCCACAACTATTTTACAGGCAAACAATATTTATCGTCAGGATTTCTTAGATAAATTGAATCCTATTTCAAATTTAAATCTTCCTACCTAAAGCAGTAAACAATTTATAAGAAATAATTTGATTTCGTAGCATCCGCATACTAAAAAGCCATACGCCTTTTGGAATATTTAACGAAAGAGCAACTTAAAATACTATATGTATAACTCATGAGGCAGCCCGAATAACAACCCTGGTTCCTCGGAACGTATCACCCCATCAATATTCAAATTGAGGGTCCCTCGTTGAAAGATCTCAGGCACATGGTACCATTAAATGTTGATATCCAAAGAATGCCTCACTTAGAGACCTCGACCGACCCCTTTTATCAGAAAATAAGCTTATCATGTTTATAAATGTGGTTATAAATAGACGTGTGAAAAATGTATACTTATTAAAAAGGTATAGTGCGGTTATTGAAGTCGGTTTGCCTATTTATTTTTTATGGTTATTTCGCTTTTTAACGTGTAATAGGAAAAAATGAGATGATAAAATTGTTAGGGATTGTATAATAATGAAATCTGTCATTTTTTTTATTTACTGTATGTACGTATATAAATCAAATTATCTTAAAAACATGTGAAATAAATACAGAAATCACTATAAATTAAAAGTACACATAATATTACACAGCAATAAGTTAAGTTCCGCTACTCAACACGCAAAGCCTCCGGAACAGAGTGTAGTAACACTACGTTACTGCCCACCCTGATGAGTGCAAGGTACTGCATAAAGCCACAAAAAAAAGCAATTAAATTGCTATCATTGGCTTATACAATTTTGTAAGATCCTATGAACTGCCTATCTGCGCCCACACTTTCATTACGATGGCTGTATCAGATACAACCAACCCTTTTAGACTGATGAGATAATTCCGCTCACGAATGTGTAATCCAATGATGAAGAATCTACTGAATTTTAACACAAAAGTTGTTTGAAAGCTGACTGTGTCAGAAAAATGGTGACAGCATTTTTTTAATGATGCCAAAATAAGCTGCATTACGATGGTTGTTGGAAGTTAACCTAATTTCTTAATATTAAATTTATATGATTAATAATTACTCCCTTGAATATTAATTAAGACCTTCCGTTCTCCACTTTACGCTAAATTTTCAAAATAATAATAAAAGATTTAAAATAATAATTTCTTCCCCCGAGTAGGAATCGTACCCACAACTCGGCTTTACACGTTTGTGCCACTACGCCACTTTTCTTTATTTCTTTAAAAGGGCAATTTACGATTATCTATCATTATAATGATCATGTTTGGGAGTTCAATTTACATTAAAAGGAATTATTATTTTTAAAGTATTTCATTTTATTTGGTCTGATTGGAAAAAAGCTTTGAATTTCGACGCTTGACCTTCATATCTAAGGAGAGAAGAACAGAGTGACTTATCACTTACGGTAGATTTTTTATGGCAAGTAATTATGCTAGTAAGAAATCTTTCGTGCGCAAGTCCACCTTGAGTTTGACCGGTTTTCATTCATCCGTATTTAACAGTAAGAAATAAAAAATAACTTAATATAAGTATAAGAGAACATAATAAGTGTAAGAAAGGTTTACATTATTGTCTTTCTTTTTGTTTTATTTTTTCCTTATTACAGTAGGTACTCCTGATTATAATAGGTTGTTCGAAAAGTAATTTCATTTTCCCGACAGAGGATTTAATTGTATTTTTCGTACCCAACTTCATACTTAAGCCGCATAAACATTATACATACGTATGTTTTGAAAGCTGAAATAAACTTCTTCCTCTCAGCTTTACGCTGTATGCCGGGTAGGTAGCAGGGTACGTTGAGAGAACCTAGAGTATAGACACTCTGTTCTCTACTTCCATAGATTTATTTTCATTTTAATGCTGAGCTTTGCCTCGACACCAGAGCGAAAAAATAACAATATTAAATATTTTTCATATCCTCGAGTGGGAATCGATCCCACAATCTGTCACGTTTACAATCGTACGCTTGTGAACCTGCGCTACGACGGGCTCTAAAAAAGCTCGTGTGTGAAAATACTCTATATATGTACGCAGTAGTTTTTAATTGGAACCTTTTAATATATGGAAAGCAATGTGCAGGATTTTCGTCATATTTATTCTTTTTTTACTATGAAAAAGGTAATAATGCTATTCAAGCCGATCGAGGGGATGTGTTTCACATAGTCAAATGTCATTAGATTTTTCCCCTACTGCCTACCGCTGTACATGCCAAAAAAGTATCAAAATAAAAAAAATTAAGACTATTATTTAATCTTACTTACTTATTAAAATGTCAAATTAATATGACTAAAGATTTCTAAGATATTTCAAAATATTCAACACAAACTGCTTTACTATTCATTAGAATTTGTCCTTTCATATTACTTTTGTAGCTAAATTATTAAAAAGAAATACTTGTTTATTTTTTTTAACAACATCTGTTAACAATTTTGCTTAAAAGATTTTTGTACTCAAAGTAACCTTCTATAATTATATGGAAATTCTATGTTTTGTAAAGCTTTTGTAGAAATATAATTACATAAGTAGAATAAAAAAAGAGACTCACGGTGTTACCCGCATATAGCAGGACTACTAGAGCCTAGGTACCTAGTCTTAACAGATTCCGTCGTCAAATTATTTTATGGCAGTCATTTTATTAAATTTTCAGTAATAATATTTAGTTGAAGTAGGCAAAATCCATTTAATATGATGCATATTTTCACTACTGCAAATATTAAAGCTAGTCTAGTATTACGTCTTTGCTAGAAAGTAATAACAAGCGTGGAGGTACCCGAATATGAGATTAGGATTTCGATATATCATATCATTAAATTGAGGCCAGTCGTGGCGCAGGTGTACAAGCTGTTAACGCGACTGGTTGTGGGTTCGATTCCCATTCGAGAAATGAGAACAAAGCGCGGCGTTAAGTTCCGCCACTTCCGTTGAGTGTCTCCAAAATTCGGCAGTAACTGGTGAACGGAGTGGCCCAACACTAGTTTCCTTCTGCCAACCTTGCTGTGTGCAGGATATCACGTAAAGCTGGATTTTTTTATCTAAAGTAAAATATTATTTGAAAGTAACGCATCTTATTATTAAAAAAAAACATTTCTAAATTATCTTTTATTTCTGCTGAAGTTGTTCAAAAGATATAAGATTAAGGCATCTAAGGTATAATCTATGCTCACCTCGGGGGGTCCGGGGCGTGCTTCGCGACGCAAGTGAGATTAATATCCGACCCCGCTCTCACGAACAGCTCTGGCCCGGATAAAATTTCAGCTTTCGACACTGTTGACATAATCAACAAATTTTATTGATGTTGCTTCTTACCTCTTACTTATTTCTTGTGAAGTTATGGCAGATTTTTTAAAAAATGGGAAATATGTCTTCATTATGGAATTGTTTATATATATTGTAAATCCCTATATTTTTCGTTTTTTAACTTAGAAAATATTATGAGAATATGAAGGTAGAAACGCTTTTTAAAGCTCTTAAGCGAGAGACATGCCATTAAACCATAAGACCAGTTAAATAGAATTAGAATTACTAGTATTTTTTAAAGAAACAAGTAAACTTTAAATTATATTTAAAATAAAGGCAAAAAAAACATTAATAATACTAAAAATAATTTATTAGAAACGTTTGAAAATATGAACATAGCGGAATTTGAACCCGCGTTGAACACTAACCTGACTAAGCAATCCTTTCCAGGTTAGTGGTCTTAAATATGAAATAACACTATAAAAATAATAATAATATAATAACACTAACCGACAACAGTAAGCCTAAACGACAAACTGATTTTAGGCTCAGTAGAGACTTGACACTCGTAGACTCCAGAGTCACGAGGCTGTGCTGGTGCCACGCGGAGAGTCCACTCATCAGAGCCGTCTGCGTGTAACGCAGCGAACCGAGCATCGCTGCTATATGTATGCACTCCTACGGTCAAGATGTGCAAATCCCGTTTTCGTATCCATGATACCTATAACAAAATCTTTATTTGTAATATGTTATAGTTCTATTTTTTTGGTTTCACGCAGTTTCCTGTATGTGAAGGGAACCTAGAGTTAAGGCACTCTGTTTCCCATTTTCCTTTTGATTTTTGAGTCATTGCGGTTTGAATGGTGAAACTTGATGCCCAGCTTTGTCTTGCTCAAAGCGAAGAAATGAAAATTAGTTTTCCCCCCTTAGTTGATGTGCCTGTGACGATATATATTATTTCTATCGTTAAATCACTTTAAATATACACAGAAAAAAATAAAAACAATGTCCTATTTCCACATTTAATATAGGTTAACATAAAAATATATCTAAAAATAGACTATAAACGTTGCACAACATGAAAACTGGGAAGGGAAAAGCTTGGGGACTAAGAACCAATTATACGTAATTAGAAAGTTGTTTAAAATCTCTTGTGTAGTACCTAAGAGCACCTTAAAATCTGGAGCACTTAAGTCAGGATTTAGGCGGTGCACAATGGAATTAGTCCAGGATTGAAACTTTCCTGCAAGACGATAACGACAACTTTAACAGACTTAATTGGATCTAAAATTCAAATTCAAAGAATTAAACAGAAGCAATTTATTTACATTTCTAATACAGTTTTATACTATTTCATTTAACAGTACCTCTCTTTATAATGGAAATCTAGTATATCCACGGAAAAAATATAAAAAACACTCTCCCGAGGGTGGGACAAGGGTCCAAGCCATCGGTGGCTAGGGCTCCAGAGAGAGGAACCTCCTCACAATACGGACAATACAATACAATTACAATACAATTTGTAGATTATTAGATATTATTAGTACATGCTGTATTTATCTTGAAGTGGAAGTACATCAATTGTTTTTAGTTTTATAAATTAGATTTACTTGAAATGTAACAATGTAATAGCTGTTTGTAAACTTAAAATAATAATAAAAAAATAAAAACATTAGACTAATATAAATAAACGAAGGTAAATTCCAAACAAAATAAATATAGGCAAAAGGTCTCGTGGTGAACTCAACCGAGTAAAATGATTATATGAAATAGGCATGATTGAGTCCCAGTAGAACAAATATATACAAGAAATGTGCGAAAATCGGTAATAGAAATCGGTCATGAGGAAAAGCTTATCAGCCAAAAAGTTAATAAATATATTTTACGTTAACTACTAGAAACCCTTTCGACCATTAATTTAAAATATATATAAACTTTTTATCAATATTATAGCAAAGTATAAGTTTATTTAATAGCTGTAAAGTAATTAAGCTTTAAGCTTTTTATTTCAGCAATTGTTTTTAATGACATATATTATACAAAATTGACATATATTATGTTTAGTATATCATATAATTTTAAAAATAGATTGAGTTCTCAAATAGCTTTTGATTAAAAGAAACTAAATTATTAAAAGTACACTATTATTTTTAATGAACATCTAAAAATAAAATGTTTCAATTTACTTTGCTTGCGTATAAAAATAATTACTGAGGTATGGAACGGTAATAATTACTGGTATATGGACGGTCATGGCATTTAGTTGAAAATCACAAAAGTTAAATATAATATTTTTTAAATAACACTGTATCCCCCCTAAAGAACTCGAAACCTAGTGTTAAGACACTTCTCGCGTCCTCGCTTTCCGTCGAATTCTGGAGGCATTGCGTATGGCAGTGGCACAATTCAACACAACACGAGGCAAAAATTGTGATGTTGAGTGCCGCCACTCAACACTCAACCATCAGAATTCGGCGGATAGTATATATAACCCTCTGTCTACATGCGGGATAGAACGTGACTTTTTTTCTTTTTCAAAAAAAAAACAAAGTTCCAATTAAAATCTTTTAAAAAACATAATTATAATATTTATAAATAGCAAAAAGAACGTAACGTGATATCATATTGCACATTTAATAAGAATTTTTAAATAAATAATAACAGAAAATGAATTGGGCAGGCAGAATATCATTTCATTTCGCTTGAAAGTATCAAATTTTCACGTTTTCACAAGCAACGGTTGCCAACGTGATGAAAATAAAATTTTGCATTTGGAATGGAAAAACAGTAACATATTTTACGAGAAGCCGTAAAACAATTCTTGGCCTATTTCGTACGCCTTTGATATCGTATTGGAAATTATTACGAATTTGTATTCGATACGTTTGCCTTGAAGTTTTAAAAATCAAATAAAAGTCAGCTTCACGCTGTATCCCGCACTCAACAGGGTAGGCAGAGGGAACCTAGTGTTAAGACTCGGTTCCTCACTTTCTGCCGAATTCTGCAGCCATTGCGTGTTGAGTGGCAGAACTAAACGCCGCGCTTTGACTCAGCACCAGAGCGAAGAAATGGAAATATAAGTTTTAAAAGTTTTTAAAAGTTTCCTTTTAAGGCTCCGTGGCGACGGAGCAGTGAACTAACTGGTATAACTGCATATTCACAAACTATTCTTTCGCTTCGTATTAAAGTTTTTATGGGTCAAGCCTAGATCAAGCGGCATTATACTCTCGTGATGGAGAAGAAACAGAGCATGTTTTTTAACGCTCTCTCTGTGTGTCGTTGTCTATATATCGATCGATATATATTGTGGGTTGTAGCAAATATAATAATCTTTTACGTGGTCATATTTTAAACTAGCGGTCCACCCGCGGCTTCGTCCGCTTGAACTTCATGATTATTCATGGTTACCGCGTGGAGGTACTCCTAGGATTTATTATGTTATTTTCAATTAAGTACTTAAAAAAATGTATTGTCTTTCAGTATATTAGAAAAAAGTGAATTAATTATAACTTAAAAATCTTAAATTACTATACAAAATTTTAGTTCTCTAATTTATTTCGCAGTTAGTTTGCTTTTTCAGTTTTAAAAATGACATAATTCTAAAAAAAAATTTATGAAATCTTAAAACTTAAATCCACAAGCATTCAACAACAATTCTAGCAAACATCCAAACACAGTTAACCCCAGAAAAAAACCCCATGTTTTTTCATGTATTTTGTAATTCCAATAAATATATGTATAAGTACAGTCGGGAACGTAACAATTCGTTATTTACATTCGGATATGGGCAAACATCACACTGATTGCTTAATGAATTCAAATATAACCAGCTAACTTCATCGTGCTATGCTGTATGTTTTAGTTAAACCGCATTTACTTTGTACTAATATTGTTCTACAATATTTATTATTTTAAATAGCCAAATAAGGTATACTCAAAGTTAAATTGACTTCAGGATTATAGTAAGTTAGCTTGACTTCAGGGTTATCTTTACGTTTATAAAAAAATGGTCGGAAAGAAGAGAGTAGAAGATTTTTCCGGATGGCCTATCCGTAAATTACGTCACACTTTAAGAGAGTTTTGACGTAGTTAAGTTTTATGATATCACGTTTCAAATTATAATCTAAATATTAGAACACTATTTTATTTTATTAATTAATATTTTTTAAGTAGAAAACGCGGAGGGTCCTTATGTAGTTCCTTTCTATACCACAAAATTAAATTTAAAGATACGAGTTCAAGTGCTTAATCTAACACGATTCAATTATAGTTTGTGAAAAATTGCATAAAATTATATGTACCTATGTATAATTCTTAACACAAATGTAAATTGTTGACCGTTTCATAAACTTTTTATTTAACTTTCTTTCTTTTAGCTTTACGCTGTATTCTGTATGTAGCAGGGTAGGCAGAAGGGGCCTAGAGTTAAAACACTCTGCTCTCTATTTTCCGCTGAATTTTAAATTCATTGCGTTTGCGTGGCCCAACTCAACGCCGCACTTTGCCTCGACACCAAAATGAAGAAATGAAAATATTTAATTTTCTCGTGTGGGAATCGAATTCACAACCTGTCATCGTCGACTCAGCCCCTGCGATATAACTGGTCTTCTTATTTGAAAATTAAAATACATTTTACTAATACCCTATTCAATATTGGCCATTAGTTTAAATACATTTTAAATAATGTCAAATTTCATATATCCATATGAAATTTAAATATTTTGTACTAATAATATATCAGACTCATATGTCAAATAAGATACAATATACATTTCAATTTAACATATTAATGCAAACGGAATCCTTCACTTCTAGCTCATTAGCATTCACTCGTGCTTGTATTTGAAATGATAAGGGGAAATAGAGGGAATTAGATATCACTAATATATATATTGTTAGACGAACAAAGTACTAGTAAATTAAACACGTTGTAGTAATCGTAGGTACCATCTTATTTTTTTTATTTAAGTAGTAGAATTAAATTTTATAAGTTATTTATTTTTATTTAACACTGTTGAAAGTTATTGAATAAAAAGTTTGCGGTTGAACTGTGTGCTTGAAAGTGTTTCTAAGCAAAACTTTTATAAAGTACATTTTAGTTTACAATCATTTTAAGCTTTGTCTTTCTCAACCAGCCTTTTTTTGTGCATACGAAATGAACCTAAAGATTTAAACTTAAATAATAATATATTTAAAAAATCAAAATATTTTAGTGAGATGATGAGAGAGTTTTTTCAAATTAAAATATATTATATTTATTAAAATTGATTTACATAACATAGAACTATGAGAAATTTGTTATAAATTTAATATACTTTAGTTAATAACCAACGCGCTACCGTGTGGTTTACACTGTACATAGTTTAACTTGGTAACATAACTAATTATATTCATATTTATATTACCGTAGTAACATTTATTAAAAAAGTTTATTTTAACAACAAACAATTTAAATATTTATTTATATTTAAATATTTGACATAATTGCGTTTTTTTTTTCAATTGTATCGTTTAGGAAAGAGTATAAAGAAAGAACGTAGCTTGGAAATTCTCCGTTCTGATCCCCGGTTTTCATCGCACAAGAGAAATGAAATGAGCGGATAATGCTTAGGCGGAGAGGACTCCTTTTAAATAAAATAGAGAGTTTTGTATTTTTTAATCAATTCGTTCCACTACCTAGAACTGAGTGTGTTCATTTCTTTCTGTTCGCTTGATCTCTTCAGCTGGACCCACTTTTTTGGTTAATGGACCTGCACCGCTCGCGAAGTTAACTTCTCGCCAGAATTATTACATTACGTGTGTTGCGGAACTCTACGCCGTTACCAGAGCGGAGACTGAAAATAATTTAGTCCCTACAAGAGGGTATAAATTAACTCCAAACATGTTAGAGGCCTGTTAGTTGATACTTTAGTGCTATGATAGTTATGGATATACCCTTTTATATAAATAAAAATATTTACACATTTAATTACTCTACGCACGAATTTTTAATTTGAACTTCTATAAAAAGTTAATTATAACATTTATATATACAGTTAAATTTATTAGTTGTTTTGGTAAGTTAATCAAAAATTCTAAAAGTAGAACTTCATTAAGATTACCCTGTTTTTTTATGTAATATATTTATTGTGTACGAACATGTTATAAACGATTAAATCTAACTTTTATAACAACTAACGTATTTATATTTGTTTTTTGTATTAAACAAAAGATGAATAAAACTCTTTGAGTATATTAATTTAATAAATATATTTTTTTATATTATGAAAACTGAGGTAACTGAGGTATGAGAAAATCCCTAAACTGGTATTTTGCGAATAAAAATAAGATTCTAAAAGACATACTAAATTAACCAATAAATTTACATAAATACACTTGACTTATATTAAGTAAACTAATAATAATATCGTTCAGGCGAGCAAAACCGCAGGCGAACCGCTAGTTTGAAATAAAAAAGAAATAATCTTTAATACTCGAATAGATGCTCAGTCTTGTGTAGACGTTTCCACGAGTTACATGACAAATTACAGCAGGCAACCACCTCAGAAGAGGGCTTTTGTCTTAAAAGAAATATAAATGCCTTGTCGTTTTCTTTATTATACGAAGTTTATTTAACTTCTTGACTTAAATTCTTGTTTTGAAGCGTGTAGCGTGTAACGAGGTAGGTTAGAAGGGAACCTATTTTAAATTGGTTCCTTTATCTCGATTAATAATAGGCATAATTACAAAGTTATATTACATTGTATATGGTGGTGTTTAATCTATTTTGGACTGTACAAATGGCGGAGAATCGTGACTTTAGGTTGTTAGCTAAAGCTTTTAGTGTTTGATGTTATAGTTGATAATGGCTCTAAAACTTTAATATTCTCTGTTTATTATTTTTCGCGAAACGTGTTTATTTTCAATAACTTACATGTTATAAAGGGGGGATGTTTTAAATTTTGGTTATATTTATTTTTATATTATTTTATTCCTAAAATAGGCTCATAAGTTCGCTTATGAATTTCCCTTAATTTTTTATGTACTCGTATGTTGATAGTAGACTTATTATTTAGTAGTTATAATTTAAAATATACATTTTAACTATTAACAATCTTATTTTTTTTAAATAAATTACGAATCTGTACTAAAAAATATATTTGAAAACGGAATTTTTCATTGCTAGGTTGAAAAAAAAGTTGTTGGTATTTTTTTTATTGGTCTAATCAGACGGAACCTGGGAACCTTATTTTAAGCAACTCCGTTCCCATTACACTTCCGTTTCCTACTTTCCGCCGAATACTGGAGGCATTGCGTATTGAGTGTCGGTACCCAACGCCTCGCTTTGCCTCGTTACCAGAGGAAAGAAATGAAAATATTAAATATATCATTCCCCGAAATAGGAATCGAACCTACAACCATCGCATTTAAAGTCACATCCTTCAAGACTTCTCCACATCTCCACTACATCCTCAACGACGGACGGCTTTTTATAACGATTATAATTTTCTTTTTCATATAAACCAGTTAATTCTTAATCAGGTAATTTTCTTTTAATATAAGTCTTGATGGTTGTTAATTGGTTTTCTTTTCCCTTTTGTATTTTCAGTTTTATTTTTCTTGTCTCTCTTTGTTTCTATTTGTTTTTCCTTACTTTCAGTCACATCCTTATTTCATTAATTAGACAATGGATGGAACGTGAGGAAGGAAGCATCTTAGTTTATATCGATCTACCCCGCAATAAGTGAGATGCGTTAATATATAAAAAACTAAAAGAGAAATGTGCGACTGTAAGCACGATGATCGTTGGTTCGATTTGTTCGGTTGGTTGGAAGGAGAATTAGGCGGAAAGTGGCCAACGGAATATGTTAACACTAAGTTCCCAGGTTCACTCTGCCCTCCCTGCCATGTGCGGGATGCAGCGTGAAACGTGCAACGGCAAGTGGCGGTTGTTAAAATAGTGTCCCATACTACCACGTCAGTATAATTGTAAAAATTAAACCACGTCAATCGCAGAGGGTTAAGGGGAAAGGCATTAAGAGGGAGCAATGACTATTTGCGTTTTCTACTTTCAAGCGTTTTTAGCGTCCGGTATACGCTTATACGAGCGAAAAAAGCGAAGGGGAGGACAGGAGGGGAGCGTACTCGTATGGGTATTTAAACAACGTATTCGCAGTTTTTATTTTTATAAATAGAATTTTATTATAATATTTTATCTTATATTTAATTATATTACAAAATATGTACTTTCATTGTTAATAAACTTAGGTCGTTCTATCGAGTTTTGCTTATACAACATTGTTCTCGAGGAAATGGTACATTGTGACCTAAATCCATAGACAACTAGGTATTATCTGATGCTAAATACAGACCTAAGAATTTTATACGATACTCGATATACGAGAAAAAATCGACAGAATAAATTAAAAGATGATGTAATAAGTAAATTACTGTTTCTATTAAATTTTAAACTAAGCCAAATATTTTTGTTTACAAATATATATTGCCTTGGTTCAAATAATATAATATATTTTTTATTTTTTTATGTTATAAAAAGCATTACCAATTTTGTATATTATTAATAGTAATAAGTTATAATTAAAAGTATTGCATCGTAAAAATAAATAAATAATCATAATAAGAACATCTTAATAGTTGTATATTGTACTTTATAACATATTTCTTATTATTAAATTAATATTATATAATAGTGACGTTTTACCTGAAAATAAAACGTATATTAAATTACTTACCTTATTCAAAGCTTATTTATTTGAGATAGGNCGAACCATTTCAATAATTACGAAAACACCGTCTCCTACTTTTCTATTAAAAGTATTTTATAAAATTTACGTGGAATACTTTTTAACGTTTAGTTTGAGGAAAACAGCAGAAAACAAGCAAGTAGAACTCAAAGAAACTGCAACAATTTTTTGTAGTACTTACCGTTCCCGTCAATTTGTATATTTAAAAATATATATAACTGAATAAGTAAACATATTTTAGAATTATTTTAACATATTTAAAGTTTCATTCCACTCTAAGAATTGTTAAATATTTTTAAAATACTAATTAAAGTTATAACGTAGCATGATTCGAACCCGCGCCTCTTGGCCTCTCATTCAGTTCAAATATATAACCCTGTAATCAGACCCGGATGCTCCAAAAGGTTATAGGTTCAAGACCCGCTACGTTTAAATTTTATACATTTTCTATATATAGCTTGGAATTATTTTTCTTAAGCAATTGAAGTACAACTATGCATAATTATAAAGAAATTAGTCTTATATATATTACCTATATGAATATTTATAAATAACTGCCGAGAGTAGCTTTTTCATAGACACAAAGTAAATTTCATAAAACACGATTTCAATAAAATTTCAAATTTATATTCCTTTATTGTTAACCAAGTATGTGACTAGGAAATACCGCAAATCCAAAATTGCAAATATATTTAAATCAAATTATACGAGAAGTAATTTGACCGAGGATAGCCATGTCACAATAAATTACGTGACCAACTCCAGTACGCGATAATTCACAGGATTAAATTCTGTATATTAATAGTATTGACGGTTTGCGTTTTATATAAGCCAGGTGACGAGACTATCAAGACCACCAATACCAAAGATTTTTTTTTCTTTTTTCACTCTCACACTCTCTCCTGCATATGAACGGGAACAGGCAGAGAGAACCTATTAATAAGACACTCCGTACCCCACTTTCCAACTAGTTTTCAAGGCATTGCGTATTATGAGGCGGAGGAAATGAAAATATTAATATATTCATTCCGCCGTTTGAGAATCGAACCCGCAATCGCCACAACGGCTCCAGCTCCCTGCTTATGCAATACTACCTTATAGACCTGACTGTGCTTGCTTTTCACTTTAAGACGTACTAAGACGTTTAATCTCAAGTACTATCGAGTAATATAATACTATTCTCAATGCTTTAAACTGAAACATGATCCCATTATGATTATGTTTCAGTATTACATTGCTGCTTTCAACAATATAATGTTGCATTATAGGAAAATAATTTATTGTTCTTATTAATATTTATATTACTTTTTTCTTCGCTCTGGTGTCGAGGTAGAGCGCGGCGTTGAGTTATGCCACTCAACACGCAAAGCCTCCAGAATTCGACAGAAAGTGGGGGACGGAGTGTCTTAACACTAGGTACAGACAGCATGAAGCTGATTTATTTTTATTGCGGATAGATTTTTTTTTCAACATCACACTGTATTCCGCATATAGAAGGGAAGGCAGAAGGAGTTCCCCACTTTCCGACAAATTTTGGAGACGTTGTGTTGAGTGGCGGTACTAAAAGCCGAGCTTTGCTTCGCACACTAGAGCGAAAATATTAACTATTTCATTACCTAGAGCAGAGCTCGAACCCATAACCTATCGCGGTTACAGTCTCACGCATGTGCCTTTGCGCCATGACTGGCCTCTAAATATAGTAATATTTATTAACCACAAAGGCTACCTCTCACGCCTCTTGGCCTCTATAGACCAAGAGGCGATAAACAAATTAAGATGAAACACCGAATATAGAACTCAAAATAAGGCAACGTAACCACCGGAATAGTACAAACCAGAACAAATTAAATCTTCCCAAACAAGAGTAGACTAGACACCAACAATCTCGACATATTAATTAATGGACTCCTTCAGACTACACATTCACTATCAGGGCAAAACTTTTAAGGGGGGGTTCCTCTAACCTTCCTCCACTCATTTCTGCAGTAATACAGATTCCTCTCTATCAATATTTCAGTTATGTAAAAGAGTTTATTGAAATACCTAATATCAAATAAGTAAAACTCACGAAAACTAAAGGAATAAAGACCAGAAAAGATCATGGAGGGCCAATGTCCGTGGTGGGTTTTGTTTAGTAATATTAAAAAAATACATCAATTAGCCTCCGAATATATTTTTTATATATTTATTGATTCCTATATACTATAGAAAACTGTTTTTATAAAGTTTACTCAATTTAAATATATAAATCCCGCATTATGCAGGTAGTTAGTTAGGCGAACATAATTATTAGACTCTTTATTTTCCATTCGAAATCTATTTGCTTGAACTTATTCTCCCTATTTGGGATCGAACCTACACCTACACAGCTGTATCACAATGCCATACTGGCTTTTCATATATTAAGTTAAAGTTATTTATTGAACTTACCGCTCTATCAGCAAGGTTGCGCACCCTGCAATGGAGGTAGGCGGGTTGTCCAACGGCGGCGGTGGCCTCGCGCTTCGTACTGTTGTCGAAGTACGGTTGCCCAAGAGGTTCCCACCCCCCGCCGCCAGCTGTTACGCCTATAAATACAAAACGAGCGATTTAATATCTAAATTAACATATACTTATCAAATATTTTGCTATTTTAATAGTTTAATTTGTTTTAATTTAACCACAATTGATTTTCATATAATTAAAGATTTTTTAATGCGTAAATCTTCTTATAAAACTTCAGCTTCACGCTCTATCCTGCACATTACAGGGTAGGCAGAAGGAACCTAGTGTTAAGACACTCTTTTTTCTTCTCTCTCTTTTTAATCCAAAACAAATCTATTTCGTCTATATTAACTATACGTATACCTAGTGTATTATACATTATTACGTAAATTATTATATAAAAAATATTGAAATCCCTTTTGTACGCTTTTTATTCGTTTTTCATAATTTATGAATTTCTGTATAATTCTACATGAAACATTTGAAAGCGCTGGTTATATTTACCTTCGTAAGCCTCGAGGGCTCCAGATATTCTGATATTAAATATACAATAATACGTTCATTTAATAACTGAAATATTAAATTTGATAAAAATGTTTATACCTAATAACGAAATAGAATTCGTACATGTTATATATTTCAATAACTTATAGTAATATTTGACTAAAAGTAATAAAATAGCTTGTAGTGCGGTATTCATTTGCCCGCTATGGTAGACTAAATACGGCGCTTAGATCAGAAAATTCAGTGAAAAGTAGAGTGTCTTAACACTACATTCTCTCTATCAACTCGTCTATGCGGGAAAAAGCGTGAAGCTGCTAAACCCATCAGCTATAATTACTAGCACTTGTGGCAACGCACGTACCAAGCACGCCAACTAAAGTAGTTGTAGCGACCGCAACAGCCTAATTACTTAAGTGGTGCAAATACGTGTTATGTAAATACAAAGCGACACTTGCTCATGAAAGTGGGGTTCTGTGATCTTGTAACAATATTTATTATAACTTTTGGCTCTTTAGTAAACTTTGTGTATTGTATTTTAGTATAAAAGTGATAAATATCTCTGAATTTAATTTCTGACGATCATGAAGGAAGGCATGGAAGAATTTTTAGTCTCATTTCTAAAATACTCTACGAAGTGGGTATAGAAAAGTATTTCCTACTTTTCTCTCTCTCTCTCTCATTATAGTAATTTTCCATATTTTTTGGAGTATCGTAATGTTAGCTTTAGTATTCATTATGAGTTTATAGTAAAAATGTGAATATGATTAATTAGAATGAAACGAAATGTGTAAGTTGTGTATTTAAATAAAGAGAAGTTGTTATGATATTATTATGACTGAAGATAAAAATATAAATGAAGTACTTTTATTAATATATAATAATGTTAGCGGTAGAATTCATTGAGTTTATAGTAAAAATGTGAAAATGATTAATTAGAATGAAACGAAATGTGTAATTTGTGTATTTAAATAAAGAGAAGTTGTTATGATATTATTATGACTGAAGATAAAAATATAAATGAAGTACTTTTATTAATATATAATTTTAAAATAAATATTGTCAAAATGATTTAGTAATTTGACTTCAATTAAATATATTTTGATAGTGATTGTACATTATATTGTTATAACTATAGGAAGTTACTATGTTATGTTATGTTATAAATGATGGCAGCACTGAAACTATCTTTATTGTGAATTATGAATATGAGATACATCCGGTAAGCTTAGTTTTGGAGGGAAATTGTAACCTATAAAAACACCCCAAAAACAGAAATGAGCACAGTCTTCCCGACGTTGTAATACTGCCAGCAAGCTCTAAGCAAACGTTATTAAGTGATAGTTTAAGTGCTAAGTGTTTAAGTGTCAGTGCTAAGTAGAAAGTGTTCATAATAAAGCGATTTAAAAAGTGAAGGTTTATAATTGATCTACCCAGTGAGTCTCTTTCAGTAAGTACCAAATGCCTTACGTACAGGTACTGTGCTTTAAATACATGTATAAATAAATTAGTTCTCGTTAAATTATTAAAAGATTAATTTCACATTGTATCCTACAAGAAGCAGTATAGGAGGAAAACATTCAGTACGCAGATACTCTTTTCTCTGCCTTCCTCTCGAATTAGAAGTATTGTTAGTGGCGGAATTAAACGCTTGAATCTTGACAAGGTGGAAAAATTTGGTGGAAAAAAAACGTCCATCGCCCTTAGATAAACAACCATTGTGCCACAATGGCCTCCTCTATAAATTATACAAAGCTTAAAATAGTTTCCGGTACATTTTATTAAATCCACCGGCTTTATTACTACGCACTAATAATGCTGTAATCTTCTCTACATGAAAATCGACTAACCATTTAATAAGCCTAATTCAATCATAGTGTATTTAACAGATAATGTTAGCGTAATGCAATATTCGTGTTAATATAAGCGGATTATTATTGCTTTTTTAGCTTCCCGCAAAATCCCGCATGTAGCAGGGTAGACAGAGGGACCCGGATGTTAAGAGTTCCCAATTTTTTGGCAAATTCTGAAGACATTGCCAGTGACACCAGAGAGGAGAAATTAAAATTTTTAATATTGTATTTCAGCGAGTGGAAATCGAACCCACAACCTGTCGCGCACGCTAATCTAAGCGATCATGAAAATATATATAGAAAATTAATTTAATATTACTTAATAATTTTATATTCATGTAAACAGTGTTAACAGTTACCTTGTAACTGTTAGTACGATATTTGAAATTTGATTTACTAGGTAAGCTCTTAATAGTAGAGTATTGCCAATTGCCGAGCCAATGGCATTTCCCAAACATTGAAATTGCGTCTTCAAGCATGAAATCTAACATCTTGTGCCTGGAATATACAAGCTTAGGTTCATATCTGAATAAACCAAGCGAGAATAAATGGTGGATTAATGAAAGGAATACAAATAGACTTGCTGGGTAAAGTTGATTTTACTTCTAGTTAACTGGTATATCAAGCTTGGAAATTTAACTTGTATAAGTTTAAATAAGTGAAAATTGATTAAAAAAACCAGATAAGTGGGAGTCGAAGGAGTCGGTGAGGCCGGCCTCAGTAGGTGATCTCCAATTCGCGGCAAGTACCCTATAGATTTTACGGAACCCTAAAACGGAACCTTAAAAATATTCTTCTTAAATATTTATACTATTTATACTACATTCCTATTAAAAACTGTGACGTTATATAATAATAGCAAACATTGCGAAATTTTAACAGCAACTATTGAAATATTTAATGGCGCGTACCTAACGTTATTTCAAAAATCAATTCTATGATAAATTGAATGTATGTACTGCGAAATAACTAATATTAACTCTTAAATTGATGGATTTGATTGATGAATCTGAACGTTACATAAATTGAATTGCGACAATTTTTTTGTATAGAAATTTTCCAATTAACTTATTGAAACAATTTATTTAATTACTAGAAATATAAAAAAATAATTGTACTCTACCCTCGTTGTACAGTCGTTATTTGCGTGTATTTTTAGTTTTTAGGTTGCTACTATTGCAGCCAGTTGTTGCACAGAGGCACAAGGCGACAGGTTTGGATTCGATTCCCAAATTCAATTCGTTTGAAAATTTTATATTCAATATTTTCATATTTTCGCTCTCGTTATATTGGGAAAATGGCCCCAGAATTCCGCGGAAAAAGGGGAACGGATTATCTTAACACTAGGTTCCCTCTGCCTAACCTGTTGTGTACAGAACACAGCCTGAAGCTGAAAATAAATCTTACTGTTGGCATCATTCTCTATACCATTGTTCCAGCAGCCATATTTATCTATTCTCTACTAGCGACCTCGGTTTCAATAGGCCATGTTGAAATTTTAATGATGAAAATATATTTATTGTATACACTCTTCATATAATCGACTTTGCATATTATTTCGTTATTCGTTGTTAATATGAATTTGAATCTCTGTGTGTATCATTTTACAGTTAAACTGAATATAAATAGATTTATTTCCATGAAGTGTATTATATTCATAATTTCAATAACTTGTGTTTGAGTTCCTAATTATATTAATATAATAAATGTATATATAATGCACATCGTTACATTTCTATATAATTTAACTAAATTAAAATTAAATTAGATCAGCTTCACCTGTATCCCGCACACAGCACAGTAAGCAGAGGCAACCTAATGTGAAGACACTCCGTTCTCCGCTTTCTGCCGAATTTTGGAGGCATTGCATATTGAAGTCGAGGCAATCCTCGACACCAGAGCGAAGAAATGGAAATATAAACGTAATTAAATATTGCACTTCCTCGAGTGGGGATCGAACCCCCAACCGTCGCGTTACAGTCACACCCTTGTGCCCATCTCTTTTACAAATAAACAAATATGGTACTGATACCGCTATCAACGAACGTAAAGAAATGTAACTATACGTACATTAAACAGAGAATATAATAATAATATTTACTATGAAAATATAGACCCAGTTCACATAAAAGAAAACAGAAATCTTATAATAAACTGTTACATATTTAAGAAATGTAATCATTTCAATAAATACAACTTCACATATTAAATTTCCCATCATACACTCAACGACTCAATTCAGTTTACATAGTACTTTATTGCTTTTTCGCTACATATAACGAAAACGTGAAATAAACAAGTAAACAGAATATATTTATGTTATAAGCATTTTTTTTCCGAATCATGCTGATTATCTGAAGTTGGGCGATTTCATCCGCCTTCATCCGAAGCCGTCCATTATGTAGGTGCCTGGCAACGATAAAAATGTACTTTCTTTTGCGTCACGTCCCGCTTGTTTTTTTTTATTCTCATACTCTTGAAGCGTTAACTGACGTATTGTGGAAGTATTTCATTTTGTAGGCAGAGGGTGGAAGGGGATTTGTAATTTTCATAAATGAGTTATAGTTTTGATTATTTTTTTTTCATGTTGCATCCCGAATATAGAGGCAGCGGCACAAGGGTGTGACTGTAACGCGACGGTTGTGGATTCGGTCCCCACTCGAGGAAGTGAAATATTTATTTACATTTATATTTCCATTTCTTCGCTCTGGTGTCGAGG
>JAKRZM010001072.1:9014-40657 GCA_036379175.1 Heliconius cydno galanthus | reverse complement strand
AAAAAAAAACTAAAATGAAATGAGATTAAGTAAAACAAACAAGCTTAGTAATTTGATATTGTTGTATATTTTTCTTCATCTGTCAAGACCTTACATCTTATGTGGAGATACCAAAGTAACAAGTAGCTATATATATATATATAGATATATATATAAAAAAAAATGTCGAAAAGCGTAAAGATAAAATTTTAACAAACAATTCTAACAAAAAAGAGTGAAAAAGGAAAACACGACTAGTGAGCGCTTGTATAGTTGAAAAGTTTCGCAAAATGTTTGGACCAGTGACATGTATTTATTTCTTTTCTATCTCGCCACTTTTACCTATTTTTATTTGTCAAAATTCTAAACTCTTAACTTGGAGTGCAAAAATGTTAGTTCTTTTTAAAAAACGTGAAAGTTTAGAATTGTATAATAAAAAAGTTGGTTTTGTTGGCGTATCTATGTATATATTTTTAAAAAACTATTGTTTATTTTAACAAAATACACATCTACATAGGGAATATTACGTATTTGAGTGTGGAGAACAGGAAATTAGGGTAAATGTGTGAACTAAATACGATTATCGCTCTCTGTTTATGTTACAATTTATGTCAATTAATATAGATATCAATTTTAATACTTTCTTTATTTTACTAGGAAACAAATAAAAATAAATACACCAAAAATAAAAAATAGATAAAAAAAAATCTATCTATCTAAACTAAAATTTATCTTCCAACACTACCCACACTGCCAATGTAAATAGTAATTACAAGGTTACATAGCAAGAGAGGTAGCTACGAACTACCTACTACCTAACACAACCTATATCTCGTAAACAGATTAATACCTCCCGCCTCCCAAGCTTGACTTAATGCTCTAATGAAAATAGCTGCCACCCTCGCCATAACAATTTTATTACTAGCAACGACTAGATATTGTGAATTATACTTATTATTTCACGTCAATAATCATAAATAGACAAGTTTTATGGGAACACGAAGCTGTAAAACCCTTGGTTTGTTATCGAAAATGATGATTTCTATAGCTATGTTATAGTTGTTTTGGAAAATAATTTAAATTAGTCCGAAATGTTATTAATTGTGCTTATAATAAGGTCAATCGCTCCGCTTCGCTGTTTAAATTTCATTTTCTTCGCTCTGGTGTCGAAGCAAAGCGCGGCGTTGAAATCCGCCGTTCAACACGCAAAGCCTAAACACTAGGTTCCCTTTGCCTATCCTGCTTAGCGACAATCTGATTATATATATATATATATGGTCCCTATTCTATAAATTAATATTGTTTGTATTTACGTAACATATGATATGCCATATTAATTTTGTTGGCAAAATTTATTTAATCAAATATATTTACAATAATATTTCATTAGCGCTACATAAAATAATTGCTATAATGAGGACTTATTTTAATGACCACTCTAAAAGTAAAAGTTTTTAATATTTTTATTCAGTTCCACAGCGCTATGGTAGTCTTTTAATGAACTTACGCAAATAGTTTTGAGTTTTTACATAAAAACGATAGTATTTTGTATATTATGAATTACACAAAACAGAAGAGAACATTGAGGGCAATTGGAAAACAGTGACTGGAAAGGTGAAGCTCGTGCGTTCGATTCTTACTCGAGGAAATAAATTGAATGATTGAAAATTTTCGTTTCTTCGCGCTGGTGTTCTACCACTTAACACGCATTGCCTTCGGAGCTCGGCGGAATTGTGTTAAATGCGAGATACCGGGTGATTATGGAGAAGAGAAGAAGAAGAAAATATAATGTCAATCTCATTATCCATTTTCTAATGTCAAAAGGAGGAATAAAGATTATATTAGAACTTCAAATACAAGAAAGCTCGAATGCGACACAATTTCGTGCCTTACTAAGCCCCAATAAACTACAAAGCCTTTTTATAAAGCGCTAGCCGCATTATCGGGGCCGATGTAAAAGGGATCACACGATTGCTAGTCCTTATCTTGATGTATATGTATAGTATTAAAATCGAATTTAAAACGTGTATTTTATAAAAATAATTAACTAACAGGTTTATTGGAGTTTTTTTTTTATGGTATAAGGACAAGGCAAACGAGCGTTTTGGTCACCTGATGGTGATCACCGCCACCCACGACCCCGTGCAACATCAGAGTTACAGGTGCTTTGCCGGCCTTTGAGGTAGAGATAGAAGCGCTTTTTGAAGGTACCCATATCGTACCGACCTGGAAACACTGCCGCGGGTAGACCGTTCCACAGTTCGGTGGCGTGTGAAAGGAAATTTCTACGAAACCGCACTATTTTATATTTCAATAGTTATATTTTAAAGTATAGACACATGGCTATAAATATTTTAATTATGATTCTTATTGTAATATACTACAGTCTATTATAATTTTTGGGACAATTTATGAGGTGATTGCCCCAATTTTATGAAAAAATGTACAGGAATTGCTGCGTAACCAATATTTTTCACAAAAATTGGAATGTTTTTCAGGATAAAACGTAATCATTATTCTCATTTAACGTTAAAGCTACATATTTGATTTTTAATGCATTTTGCATTCATTTTTAAATCAAAAAATTAAAAGGTTTAATTAAAGTTAATATGTATATTTTTATGTACTCTACGTCTCCTTCTTCCTGGCATTAATCCCGGCTATTACCAGGGTCTGCCTTCCTACTCAACCTACTCCAATTTGCACGGTCTTTTGCGTCCTCGGTGGTTAGACCATTGGCTCTCATGTCCTGCATCACGGCATCCAACCAGCGCTTCCTTGGACGTCCGGGAATGTATTCTACGTCGTTAGACTTTTATATGTAATTTTTGTTCTTATAACATTCTTAAGAAGATAGAATTCTTAGAAGGATTCAATCATTTGTCACATGTCAATGACTCTAGGATAGTTAAATGATAATTGGGTCAAATATATATCATACTTATGATGGCATTTTATTGGTAAAGAAATAATATTTTCGTGTTTATTTTCTATAACATATAGTTTTGAACGCGATAGACTGTGGGTTCGAATCCCACTCGAAGAAATTAAATATTTAAATTTTCATTTCGCTCTCGTGTCGCTCTGAACTCAACAGAGCCACTAAACACGTAATGTCTCCCAAATTGGGTGGAAAATGAGGAGCGGAGTGTATGTAAAAAATAAATAAAAAAATATATACATAATTTTGAATTATTATAAACTAACAATTGTAATAACAAGTAAAATATAGAATAAAATAACATAAACAATTAACACCAAAGAAACCAAGTATATGAGCAGTTACTATACATATAATGGCATTTAAAAATTTATTTTTTTATAATAATTAAGCTAAAGAAGAATCTTAAGCTGAAAAAACATAGTAATAACAGTCGATAATTTTGCAATATCGCCTAGGACGTACAATTTACAGCTCGAACGTGTGGTTTAATATTGGGGACTCGTGTATCACATCCTGAGGGGGTGCGTGAGTTCCCTCATATGAAACTTGTAATTTGCATTTTGAGTAAACGTTAAAACGCTGTTAAAACTTTGTCCTCTAAAAGACACGTTACGGTCTACAAACGTTTATAGTATCTCCTAAGCACTTGTAATTCATGCTGGGAATCTATTATGATTGGGACGTTATACGTTGAAATTTGAGTAAATTTGCTAGACCTAAGCCCTATATTTAAGATTTAAAACGCTACCTGAGAGTTTTGGGTTTGATTTCTACTCGAGGAAATAAAATAATTAATGTTTCTTATTTCTTGGTTCAAGTCCGTGATCTTGTGCGTGTTCTTGGCGCGTCCTGGGTTCTGCAATTCAACACAGAATACCTTCAGAATTCAACTGAAAGTGGGGAGCTCGTTTAAATGGAAAATAATTTAGCATCATCTCCCGAATGGTCCGAACCCACAACCAATGCGCTTACAGTCAGACGCTGTACCACTGCGCCATGCCGGCGTCAACAATTAACTTATAATTGAAATAACGTTCCAATTACATTTTCTGTTTGATTAATTGTATCAAAAGATTCAAATAAAATAAAATTCGAAGTGACATTTACAATTTCCATTTACAAGTAACAATAAAAAACAAAAAATAACTGCAGTGAAAAATACTGTAATACATTTAAATATCCCACATATTTATTATAGTCATTGCCATTAGGACTCTGGCCATCGCCGCTGCTTTCTAACAGAATATTAATATGTTAATTATAATCGATGACCTGAAAAAAAAAACAGTTGATTAGAATCGATTTTTTCAACAACCGATTCGAATAATACAAAAATTGAACTAAATCTCGTGAAATGCATCGACGATTTCTGACAATAGAACGCGAAGTAGGGGAGGGCGTTTCGACTAAAAATTCAATAAGTGGAAAACACTATAAGCCACTTACGGAAATATTTTCCCGAGTAAAATGAATATCGAACTCGTAGGCAGAACAATTGTAAATAAAAAAAAAACATCACTGTTTTCGTTAGACCTATTACGTATGTACAGTGCCTTGTGTACAACATAACAGTATACTCGTATATACATAAAAGAATAACAGTTTTTATCTACTATTATTTTAATTTTAAGCCATTATTTTTTTTATATATATATACTGAAAAATTATTCTTAGTGTATCAAGTATCAACATTCCTTATAGAAATTACGATAATGTCGTAAAAAAACATATTAGAAATCAGTATAATTGTCAGTCAGTTCTATGTATTAAATGAATAATCATGTAGTTCAAGCGGGCAACGCCGCGACTTAATACATGTCCAATCATGGTATACTGGTATATAAATTTATACCAACTTTTAAAATATTATTTCATAAACTTTTATTTTATGTATTTTGCCATATCAACAGTTTTTTTAAAAATATGTATAAATATAAAATTAATTATTTTAATCTTAAAGTCGTTATAATATTATAACTTAAAAAAACACAATTAATAGGTTCAAGAATCGTTTGAAAATAAATTTTTGTGTCCATTCCATTTCGATTGTCCCAGACGATTTTTTATTATTGCCTGGATGAATTTAGTATCTGGGGAGACATAAAAGGAAATGAAGCTAAGCCCTTCGGAAATCTCAGAAATTGGCCTTTTCTCCAAGTATATATGAACGGTGTGAGCCAAGACAATGAACTAGAGTCACTCTTGACGCTTTGGGAACCAGTTTTTACGATCGGCTGTGAGATTTATACTGCAGTAAAATTGGACATCTTTAATATTTAAATATATGGATCGTTTCTCATCATAAATTGCTTTCTTCCGAGATTGAATCGTAAAATCAATGATTTTCGATAATAAAAGCCTTCAAATAAATTGAACTATTACAGCATAACTGGAATTGTAACTATGAATTAAATGATTTTGTCTAAAGCAATTGTATTAGGAATTTGTGACTAATGTTTCAAACTTTTGATAATATCCGGCCATTTATATAGTACACCTCTCTAATAGCGCTCCTACGGCAACTTACGGGCGGCCCTAACAAACAACGCCACCTACAACGGGATATTAAATCAAACTGCTTTAATTAAAGAGCACCTATAAATTTTGATACTTCGTTATGAAACGTGTGTTACTAATTTATATGTGAAGTATCTAGATATATTGTTTTTTTTCGAAAAGGCCAGTATTTATTTCTTATATTTATTAAATATTAGAAATAATAATTATAGTTCTTTCTTTATTTAATTTCATTTATAATAAATATTAGAAATACTGATTTTATTCGGACAAAATCGAGCTTAGGCTCGTAACGTAAAAAGGAATGTGGGCGGAATTCGGGAACGGAATGTCCTCTGATTTATTTTCTTCTGATGTTTTGATATCCAAGAAATTTTCTATTCCTTGAAAAATAAATTACTTAAAATAATATAAATCCTCCTTAGTACCCACTATTCTTTCTCATCTTTTTTTAGCTTCACGCTGTATCACGCGCATAGTAACAGGGAACCCTTGTCCCCAGGTTCCCTCCATCTAGAGGGAACCTAGTGATAAGACACTCCGTTCCCGTTAAGATACTTCCGTTCCGCACTTTCCACCGAATTCTGAGGCCATTGGGTGTTGACTAGCAGAATTCAACATATCACACGCTTAAATAATATAGGTCACTTGAAAGGTGAATTTTACAAAAAAACAGTAATTAGGTTACCTACAAAAGTTTAAAAAAAGGAATAGCCTTGTATCATTGTCATCTCTGAGCCTCATTAAGGCCGGTTAATGATGCAGCTTGCCAGCTTGTTAGCGTAGTACCGGCACCTCGTAAAAAGCTTTGTTTACTTACGTAGCGCGTACTTAACAGAATCATATCTCTAGTGACGAGTCAACTTTTCATTCGTGTCGGAGAGTGGGGACATGAAAATTTCACTATGACCCTTTATGTCGTTTTTAACAGATTGTGTATTTTTTTCATGTTTTTTTTATTTTTTTGTGTTCTAATTAATTTTAATTTGTGCTAAGTGTGTGTTTTTTTGGCTTCGCAATTTTATATTGAACTAGTGGACCCGAACGCGGCTACGCCCGCTTGAACTATACGAATATTTATTATATATATTTATGAATATGAGAAAAAAAAGTATCCTATGTTCATCCCGAGACCCTCAAGTATCTCTATATGAGTATTTTATCACAATTAAATTAGCGATTTGGCCCTGATTGCGTAAAAGACAGACAGACAGACAGACAGAGTTACTTTTGAATTTATAATATAGGTATGGATATTGAATTTTGTAAATACAATTAGAATACATCATGAAATTAAAAAAATCAACTTACTACTAATTTCATTAAAAAAAATATTTATTTATAAATCAGCTTCAGGCAAAGGGAACTTAGTGTTAAGACACTCCGTTTCCCTTTTTCCACCTACTTGTGGAGGCATTGCGTGTTGAGTGGCGAAACTTAACGCCGCGAGACATCAGACACCAGAGCGAAGAAATAAAAAAATAATAAATATTTCATTTGCTCGAGTGGGGATCCAAATCTCAACGCCGTTACTGGCCTTGTAAGAAGAATATTGATTGATTTAAGAGTTCTTTATTTTCAAATCGAATATTTCAATGCAACAGATATTCATACGGTAGACGTGGATTATTATTTGATAATAAAATTATCAATTAATTAATTGGGTTATTCAGTTTGACAGCTTCTAAAACTTTAGAAGTAAACCTATCTGCAAATTGAAACAAAGTTAGTTACATTTAGGTCATTTATCACACTTTACTCAAATATTAAATTAAGATTTAAAGTATTTGCGAACTTTGTAATTACGTTTAGAAAAGAAGATGAGATCTGAATAAATTATATCTGTGAAATAAAATCATTAATAAGTATAATTATTTAACGCCCCTTTACCAAAATAAATAGATGGAATTGAAAACGATGGAGTAATAAGAGAGTTTTTTTTTTATTTAAGGCGTTTCCAGAAATAACTTAGAAACAAAATTGGAAAAAAGCGGTTAAGTGCGAGTCGGTGATTGTACTAAATGAACATATAAACAAATAAACAAAATATGTTAAACGCCAAACTCCAAGATGCAGATTTAACAGCAGTAACTATTAAGACGAAAAAACTTCTATTTAGTTGTAAGAATGTTTTGACGTAGCTGTGAAATATGTAGGTACGAGTACGTTCCAAGTCGATTCCACTTCTGGAGAAGTTCCAGCCACACCTTCTACCAACTTTTCTATTATTACCCGAATTGCTTTTGATTATCATCATTTTTATAATTAAACGTTACACATTGTAACAATCTAAGCTACAAGTATAGTTATATATGTATGTGTAGATATATTAAATAAATAAATCACTCACTTTATTAATACACAGTTTATTATTTATCTTTAAAGTCCACAAGTCTAAGAGAAAATAAGAGAGAGTCAAGACACAAGCACAGTAGAAGATAATTAGGTTCACCGGACATAACAAGCAATTAAATAAGGAGAAATTGTGAGAAAAGCACAGAGTTTATAAAAGCACGTCGCGATAGTTGCAAGAAAGCGAGAGACGTGCGCTTCACGTGGAGTAATGCATATAACTGATTTGACCTCTGCGCGAGCGCATGTCGCGTCTTCAAAAGTGGCAATAGGGCTGTTAAAGTCGATATTATATATGGCGTTATATTATAAATAATTATTAATTATATAATTAAATAATTTTAGATTTATATGTGTATGTTTAGTGTTAGCCACACTCGTAACAAAATAAGCTGCAAAAACATAAATATCGAATTCCAAATATATATCTGGTAGACCAGCTTCTAAAGCTGAAAAAAAATGTATAAATTATTTATAAACCTAACTTTATTTACCAAAGTTTTCTATAGTGATAGACAAAAAAAAACTTAAAATAATGATATAAAATAACGCGAAATGGAAAACTAAATTGAATGAGATAGGTTTTTAAACTAAAACTTTATTACCAGATGTGGATAAAGTTTCGACAATACCCGACCGCTTACAGAGTATTCCACTCTAATGGCTTACTTCCAAAGTGATTTCCTGTGGACTGACAAACGTCATGTTGACATTTACATACCCAACTTTAAATTTAAATACAAATATTACGGTCTAATAATCTATATTATTAGTATATTTATTTATTTATTTATTTATTATTTATTAAAATAATCGTTGTACAACTGCCCATTTTTAAAGTTGATATTGAAGTCATATAGTAATTATATTACAGTCTTTTAAACTGTTACAAGCTGAGCATTTCTTTAAGTTACCTTTTATAAGTAATACACTGTTAACGTCGTGATGCAGGACACAAGCGTGTAACTATAAGCGTGACGTTTGCGGGTCAGATTTCCACTCAGAAGAATAAAATATTTAATATTTTCATTTCTTCACTCTGGTGGTTACCAGAGCGTAGCGCGGCGTTGAGTTCCGCCAGTTAATACGCAATGCCTTAATAATTCGTGGTTATATGATGAACGGAACCGTCTGAATACGGAATGGAGTGTTTTAACACTAGGTCCCCAGTCCCCTTCTCTTTGAAGTTAAAAAAAGAAAATAGCTATGTTAAAATTATATATGATACAATTTTATTATATATGAAAAGTACGACCATGTACTCTATTACTGCAAAATCCCAGTACGCTACGGATATATTCGTTATTGGCAATTAAATCATCATTTTACCATAGGCTCAGACGGTCGCGTCGCCTCACGGTAATAGTTACGGTGTTCGTAGTAAATGAAGTTCTCTATTTTCTATTTTGTATGTAATATACACTAAATTAAACTTTTCACTTATTTATTTTTTTACATTTGTATATAATACTAAGAATATGTTATAATAATTTTCCTAATTATACCAGTAGTTCTAGCATTATATTTATATTTATTTCAATTTTATTTAGACACATATAATGCAAAACAAAACTAAGATAATAAAGCTTTACGCTGTATCTCGCATACATAAAGGTAGGCAGAGAGACAATAATAAAACACGCGAAAAAATGAAAATGTTTCATTTCCTCGACTGGGAATCGAACCCACAACCAATCCCGTCGACTCCGCCTCGCCTCAAGATATAATAACGACATTAAATTTAACAATAAAATATCTGGCACCGCAATCGCTTAAATGTGCTCGCTTTAAAAGATATGTACAGACCGAACCTACTAGTATATTTTATTCAGCACAGTTGTTCAATATCGATTTTAAAGTTTTTCAATACCCCATATGCCAATAACACAGCCATGCTGATTTCCACGGTAGTACAACATGGAACAACAGACTTCCTCGCTTCCCCAAGTAAAAATTGTTGTTTTAAACCATTGACAACAATTGTGCATAGAATTTCTTGTATTGTTTAGTGTATATTTTTTCAGCTTCACCCTATATCCTGCATGTAGCAGAACAGGCACAAAGAACCTAGTATTAACCTAGTATTCTCCACTTTCTACTCAGTTTCCGAGGCAATGCGTATAGTGGTGGATCTCAAGACCTCAAATTCCAAGGCATTTTGCATTGTTACCACAGCGAATAAATAATAAAAAAAAAAAAAAAAATTCTTTCCCCCGAATGGGAATCGGACCCCCCAACCATCACTTTTACACACACACGCTTATGCCACTGCGCTACGATGGTCTTGATTTACGATGAATTTAGTATATTCCATGTTTTACAAGCCAGCATAGCCTATTACTATTGGTTCCCCCTACAGTTTTCACTTGGAAATTTTCACGTCGGTATGAAATAAAAAATGTTTTTATTAATAAGAGTGCAAAAATTCTAGCGAGCACTGAAAATTGTTATCGGCAAAATTAATCCAGTTTAGATTAGGCCAATTAGTCTAACATCATTGTGAAATTGTATGAGTTTTAACTAAATTAAAATGTATAGGTATTTATTGTGTTTCTCAATTAGCTAATGTCTAATGCAGCTTCGTCCAGTAATAATCTAATTGGCTGAAACTTGACATTTGAATTATATAATACCACATTTCAATTCCAATTTCATAGTTAGCATATATTTGAAACCTTAAATTTTGTTATGTCCATTAAAATTTGGCATTTTACATTAAAAACAACTCTCTTGTATNGTTTTCCATACAACGTGACATTGGCGAAATGAATTGTGCTCAACTGGCACGCTCGAAACGCCATATTTCGAGAAATCAATCAATCATGTGTGCGTCACACGAAATACAGGTATGGATAAAAATCGTGAAATTAAAAAAAAATCTTACGTCAAAACTGTTGAGGTACCATGATTATTTTTTTTAACTTTGGGTTTGAAATATTTTACCCTATATGCAGTTATAGTAAAAGAAGCGCTGCCTCTTCCACCCTGTATATATTATCAAAATGTAAGTGTATATTTGATCGCAAGTTTTAGTTGCACAAAAACAGACAAAGCTCCAAGCAAGCACATGTCTGCGCTATTATAGTGACATATATTAAATTCTTGTAATATCTGTTTGTACATTGAAAACGTATATTACATGTTTTTTATATATAATTTGAAATTCAAATATCATGATTTTATTTTGTGCGTACAAACGATATTCGGATACTTTACTGATACAATTAATGTTTACTTCACAAAAACCATGAATTAATTAAGAAAAACACAGCATAAGCACAACAACTCATAATAAGAAGCCTAATATGGTATCCATAGCATGAACAATAATTAAAAGCATATTATAATGTATTAAAAGTATTGTATCTAAAAAGTATAATTTTTTTAGATCTTTGATTGGAAATAATGTTATGTATACATTTTTTCCAATCAAAGATCCTGCAAAAGCTGATATGGGTATGACAAGCCCTAAGCCCTCACCCACAAAATACAAATCAAATATATATTTTTTTCATCAATATTACTTTTTGGTGAAACTACCTAATTCTATAATTTGTTTTATACAATTGCGGCCAATCGTGGCGTAAGGGCACAATGTGTAACAGTCAAATCGACTGCTTGTGAGTTCGATTCCCACTCGAGAAAATAAGTCGTGAATAACCTTTATAGTTAAAGAAAAATTAAACCTACTGCATAACATCAGCTAGATTGCACCTACGAGTATGTCTATTGAAAAATGATAAATATATAAAAAAGATAAAAAAAGATATATAAAAAAGAACTAAATTCAATATTACAATTCCATTAAAACTAAATTAAAGAAGTGGATCGCAGTACTAATTCAGCTAGAATCCGCATTCGCCCCGCAATGGGCCATTTAGCGCGAGTCGGCTTCGCAAAACATTGCCTCCCGAGCTGTTACAATAACGTTTATTAAGAAAAACGTGTGTGTTTAGACCGGTGTTTGCGTGAAGCTTAAATATGCATCATGGAGATTAGCCTCGACTCATATTAGTAGCTTTATGAAATACAGACGATTTAAATACAAATTACAAACACGTTAGGTTGAATAGAATGGGAGGGATTCATTTTCTTTTATTTTTTCTTTCAGTTTCACGCTGTATCCTATATGGATAGCAGGATTGGCAGAGGGAACTTAGTGTTACAACACTCCACTCCCCCACTTTCCACCGAATTCTGGAAGCGTTGGATGTTAAGTGGTGGAAATTAGCCCTTGTCACCAGAGTGAAAAAATCAAAATGATTATTAAATATTAATTTCCTTGAGTGAGAATCGAGCCCAGTCACACTCTTGTGTGCCCCATCGCCATGAATGAATATACAACATAAAAAAAAATTGAGTTACAGTTAGCAAACAATAACAATACATGTAAAAAATAATTTTGTATTCATAATTTTTAACTATGTTAAAGGTTTTAAATCATATAAATATACTAGATAATCTCAAAAAAAGGTTACTTCTAAAATTTTTTTTATAAGAGAACCTACAATATATCTAAGCTAAGTATATGAGGAATTATTATTTATTTTGATACAATATATTATTTAAATAGATAAATTAACAAATATAATAACATTCAGCTACCGTAGAACTATTTAGCATAACTTACTCTACATCTGGTGCCTCAGCTTCTGTAATAAATGTATTACACGAGTGTCTGTCCTGGGTGAAAGTTGAACTTGTGACTTTAAAGATAAGTATGAATCTAAAATTAGAAATATAATCTTGCTGCCAAAAACCTTTAAGTTAGGAAAAAGATATAGTTTATACTACTTCGTTATGACTTTTAGTTTATGTGAACTTGATTGTTTATCTATTTCTTTTGTTTAGTAGTAAAAAAGTACTTAGTATTAAATTACGATATTTTTCGTTTTTCACTGTGTATAACGCCGCCTCAAGGACACGCACGCTTTGCCACCAGAGCAAAAACTGAAAATATTAAATATTTAATTTCCTTAAGTGGGAATCGAACCCAACCCTTACGCTAACAGTCGTATATTGCGTACCACGAAGGCCTCTGTAAACATATCAAACACAATATCAATTTTAAACCACAATCTCCCCTCTTAAATTTTCCTCTCTTACTTAAATCAATTTCAGCAGAAAAATTATATTCTAGAATATTAAAATGGGCAATAACCCAATAAAGATTTAACTCAAGAGGTCAAGAAGAAGATTTTATATCCGTAATATCCTTGTGAACACCGTGCATATAAAGATATCGTGCGCCTCATAACATTTTATCAACTGAAAACTGTTTACGGCCTGACCTGATCGTTATGTCGTTACGATCGCTTACAATAAATCACCTTATGCTTATATTCCACGTCAACGTCGTTTCCTATTGCGATTCCCATTTTATATTTGCCATACGCGACCACCTACTTTAGGTTTATCCGATTGTGTGGAAAACTAGGTATTGCTTATTTTTTTTAATTGAGAAATAATTTTGAACGTTATGTAGTAAAACTTCTGTCCAAGGCTTCTCGTATTGTTAATTTTAGTGTAAAAATAAATATATATATTGAAAAATAAACACTCGACTGTGCAGAAAAACTAAATATAAAAAACTGTAACTTAAATAAATTTCTCACCATCACACCACTAAAACATTTTTTTTTTCAGAATAGAAGCATTAACAGGTGGAAGCTATTTAAATTTAACAAGCATCCTTGGGAAGATTTTATTGCTTGAATTATGGGGATTTATATAGTTTGTCGATTTTTATCTTTTCAATTTTGACAAAATGTTATAGAGCATTTTCATTATTGTTGTCTTTAATAACACTCACAAGCTTAAAGTAATTCAGCAATAATTTAAAAAAAGATTGTAACATATCTATGTTCGCGTAGCATAGTCTACGCCGTAGAGGGTCTACGAGTAACGAGAGCGCTGCGTAATTATAACAATTATGGTGAAAATTAGGAAAAATGTGATATTTTTTCTCAGAAATTTGCATATTATTTTATGTATTTATCCATTATTTTGTTACGAAAATTAAATAATTAATTATATGTCAATGACTCATTTTAACTAAGCTACAACTATTATGTATTTAATTTCGCATAGCTCGTTTAATGTTATTACAGTACTAAAAAACGAAGCGAACAATTAATTTAAACTTTAACATTATAATATAAATCAAACCTATGACACTATTTAAAAAAAACAAATCTAATGCAATTATTATTTCCGTTTCACGTTGCTTTAATATTAATAAGATATATTAAATTATTAAGCAAAACATAGCTTATTCCTATCATATTTTTATCTATTCAATAACATCTTTTTAATTAGTCCATATTTAAACAGCACCGAGACATCTTGCTTGTACTCTAATTAGTAAGCACAAATAATCACAAAATCTCATCCCACTTCCCGTCGTTACAGCGAGGGGAACAATATATGCAATTATATATTCCGACAGCGCGAGGCAATTAACGTGGGAATTCTCATTAGCATTTTGCAAAGGCAAACTTTTGATGTTAAGAAGCAGAAAAAAATCCAAGAGCGAGTCCAAGCCTCATTAACGTGCCTTTAATAATAGTGAAACGCTTCCGGCCGGTCGCTGTGCAGGAATCCAAACACACCTTCTATCTCACTTTTGTAGTCAGTCAGTTTAAAACAATTTAAACTTTCACATTGAAAAAGGTGTTATTGTGGAAATTAGCAATAGAAAATTCCTTATTTGGTGCAAGAATAAAGTATTTGCAATTTTTGAAATAATGTAGGAGAATTTATAAAAGCTTGCTATTAAACTTTCCGATTTTAACTGTTTATTCATATTAATCTCTCCAGAGTCGACTATCATTTATAACATACATACTTATTATTATTTTATTATCTAATACTTATTTGAACTACAATTATGCTTAACTAAAAAAAACACTCGCATTACTTATAAAATATCAAAATGTCAAGAGGTAAGAAAATAAATACACCTTGTATTTTCTGTTCATTTCAAGTTTAAAAGTTCTTTTATATTTGAAAAGAAACAGGTTAGTAATTAATTTGGAGCAAACAAATGTCTACAAAATGAAACTAGGACCAATATAGCAGTGTATTTACTTTAATTAAAAGTAAATTTGTAACTGTATATACACTGACTAATTGGACAAGTTATATCGGCTTCGCCTGATAAATATAAATTAGCTTAATTTGTAGATTATTCATTTAGTCCAGTAATTTGATCCTTTGCCTACAATATTTTACACAAAAACAAGGCTTGGATGATCAAACCATCTAATAGGCTAAATTTAGGGATCTATATAAGCATTTTTTTGCCAATTGTTGTTAATTGTAAAAATTATAATTTCAAGCAATAATTGTTATCATGTTTTTTTTTAGGTTCACGATATATCCCAAATACGTTAGTGTTAACCCCGCTTACCACCCAATTTTTGTGATATTGCGTTTGTCTGACGGAACTTAACCGTTCTTTGTCTTCTTACTTGAAATGACAATAACTCATTCCCCATAGTGGGAATCAAACTCTCAACCATCATACCCCCATATCTATCTTCTATATCCAAATGTATATGTTTATTATAACTTAATTGTATTTCTCCTATATTTATTTTTAAATTAAAAACTAGACAAGCGCGACTACCTTTAAATTAGTTCCCCAACTGCACATCCGAGTACTCGTATAAACAGTATTGGTTGTATTCACAAGTTTCGTATAATCCGTTTGGATAGCAGCTGCCAAATTTGCAAGCGAACTATTCTGATCGATGTCGCCGCAATCTGCCACGGTAACGTACGAGCTATTGATCGCGCAAATTAACAAGCCCAAATTGGATTCGCAAAAAAGTTCTAAACTTTATAGTTTATTTTGTTAATATTATTCAAATGTCTCTTTTTAGCTTAGTAGGGTAGGCAGAGGAACTAGAGGCATTACGTGTTGACTGGCGGCACTTAACGCCGCGCTTTATTAGGACACCAGGGCGTAAAATTGAAAATATTAAATATTAAATTTCCACGAGTTTTTGAGTGGGAATTGAACCTACAACCTATCGATATACAGTCACATGCTTGTGCTTCTGCGACACGATTAGTCTCTGAGATCTCTTGATTATGATGAACCTTAAAGAACCTTTGGAGGAGACCTTTTTGCTTTTTTCACTATTTGATATAAGTATGCTTAATTCAATCACTTACGAGAACTTCGACATTTTAACATTATTTTTAAATTCTTACTTTCTTTCGTTCTGTCTGGAACAAATTTATTTATCTAAAAAAATCTATTTATCTAACGATGCTAAATTTGTAACATTTTTATATTGAAAATAAATACAAAATTATTTTTACACAGCCTCTGGGAGGGCACATACGGCATCTTAACAACATTTGATTTGTGTCTGTATTCGGAACTTAGAACTTGTCAGACCCATATCAGCTTTGTCATATCTTCGACTGGAAAAACAAGGTTACATGAATAGACACACAAATGAAATAAATTTACTATACTTAATCAATATGTATTTGTAAAATAGAGTTTTTGTGATGTTTACTTTCCGCTATTAGCAGGATATGGAGAGATAACCAAGTGTCAAGAAACTCCGTTCACCGTTGTCTCTCCTTTATATTTGTCCATATCTCTCCATTTTCTGCGTTAATTTTAGAACGCAATTAAGCTTTTTTTACTAGAGCTTAAATTGAAATTAATAAGTCCAGAAACAGCAATTAGTTTCTTGAAATAATGTAATAATGTTCAATTACTACTTGATATCTAGATAACAATTTCCTGGAGTGAGAATCGAACCTACAACCTGTCGCGTTTACTGGATACTACCTGGACCTAAATATACGTAATTTATAAAGTAAACATAGGGTAAAAGCTTTTTATTCAGTAATGAAAATGTACAAATCAACTTTGCGTCAACTTCTAGCGCAACTTTGTAAGTTATTCCTTTGAAAGAAAATATAGTTAAGAATTTAAATGCATAGAGTGAGTATTTCTTATTTTTGATAAGCGGAACCTTTTGACACCAAATGTAAGCTCTACCTTAATTGGACTAAAGTAGGAAATAAAATCTATTGATAAGGAAATTATACACTTGTTGACTTTGATTAAAAAATGTTTTTAATCAAAGTAAAATAAACACAAAAATTAATGGATATTTATCGAAAGATTTTCTTTAATATAAATAATTATGTACTTAATAGAATTTCTATTTAAGGTTCATACGATATATACGATATGGCAAAGAAATTTCAATTATTACAGTAAACAGGTTGCTTGCTATAAACTGAAATTAGAAATAATATAACCCATAAAAGACTCGATTTCTTTAATTTCCATAAAATAAAACTCTTTCTTGTTATTGCCTTGTCAAGTGATGATTCCTTAACGAAATAAGCAAATACCTGCTTTGATATGAAAGTCATAAACAATACGTCTAGTTTTCTCGACGAGGTAAGAAAGTTTGACAATAGTGTGAAAGAAGGTGTCAAAATTGTAAGAATATTTACAATAGTGCGTTTTCCTTGAGAAGTTATTTTACAGGATTTTTTTGGTTAAGAACATTAATTGAGGCTGTCAGGACGCAGTGGCATAAGCATGTGGCAATAACGCGATAGTTGTGAGTTTGATTCCCAGTCGGGAAAATATTTTTTTTAATATTAATTCAATAATATTATCATTTCTTCACTATAATAAAATCGTACGTAATGCCTTCAACGGGAAGTGTTGAACAGAGTGTCTTAACACTAGGTTCCCTCTGTCTACGTTGCTATTTGCGGGATGCAGCGAGAAAATAAGAAAAAAAGATATTAATTGTAGTGTAGACGACGATAAATAGATATTTAATGCTCCATTACTATCCAAACCACCAACTTGACGTACAATCACAGAGTTACGGGTATACTTAATCAGATAAAGCCGTGCTCAGAGGTATGTATATCTGTTGTTTGAAACTAGTTAAAAGCTTGTATAATGGACCTACAGATTGTATGAAAGTTACAAGTTCTATTATATTGCTCTATTTTCCTGGTATTGGTATATTTAGATTATTATTCACAAGTGGAACTATTATATTCTCAATTTAGAAAAATCGAGACAGCGCGTGTTGAAATTGCTATATTTGGTCCTGTCCTTTTATATCAATTTGTGAAACGTAATATATTATTGTAATGAAAATATTTATTATAATATTATATGTATATATCTAAAGGCAAAATACGTAATAGTTCGTATTTTGGGGCTATTAAAAGTTTTGAATTCAAGTGAAAACAGGAAAAGTGGGAAGCGGAGTGTTTTAACACTAGACTCCCCCTGCCTAGCCAGCTACATGCGGGATACAGCATGAAGCTGAAAAAATACAAAAACATTTGATTCTTCATCGTAAATTACGTGAAAAGTTATGGCCGTTTGAAAGGCGTACTATAAGGGCTACCCTATAAAAGTGTCCCCCCTTTTAAGTATTATTACTTATTCTTCGAAAAGACTCATTAAGATCTGTTAAATGAAATAGTACCCTGTTAGCACAAATACTACCTCCGTTGAATCTTCATAGAATATGGCTACTTAATGGAATTGGGTACTCGGTCTAGACACTTTTATCTTCGTCTTATATTCTGTTTACATAGCATCAGACCAATACAAATCTTGATTTTTAAATATATTAGTACTCGTATTATTTATTTTAAATCAAATTAAAAATCAACTTCACGCTGTATCCCTCACACAGCAGGGTAGGCAGAGAGAACCTAGTGTTAAGACATTCCGTTCTCCACTTTTTTCTTTTTAAAAAAAGAAAAAATCTGACTTGGTTTAAGATACATGGGACACTGTAATATTTTCCTTTCATATGCAAATATGTATGTAGCACCAATAAATGTTTAGTTTGATCGATACAATAAATCAAGTTTGCGTTAAATAAATGTATTAATACTATTCGCACAATTCTTTTAAAACGCACCTTTTAATATATTTACTATATTTTTTTCTAGCTTTATGCTGTGCATTATAGGGTAGGCAGAGGGAACCTGGTAACCTGGTGTTAAGACTACATAAATGTGTTACTCCCATTAGAACACCTGCCGAATTCCGGAGATATTGCGTGTTGTATTGCTGAGCTCAACGCCGCGCTGCGTTTACTGCCGTAGCATGACTGGCAGTCAGTCAGTTTAGACCTCATTTATTGATAATTCATGTTAAAATAAGCAATATAAAACAGTTCCTAGTACGTAAATATTATATTAATCTATATATATAAAATCGAAAGGTCCCTCATCACGAAATCTAAGAAACTACATGTGCCAGGAATCTCAAATTTTGCATAGGAGTTACTTATAGGATGTAGGTGCTCGCTAAGACGGGAATTTGCAATATTCGACTTCTAAAGGGTTGTTTTTGGGGTCGAAAGTTTGTATGAAACTTCGTTACTACAAATGGTAGGAGTCTCAAATTTTGCATGGACGTCACTTATAGGACGTAGGTACTCATGGAGACAGAAATTAATAATAACATAGTTCACGCAGGCGAAGCCGCGGGCGGGCCGCTAGTAATAGAATAAACATAAAAATCAACAAATACCTGCACTTACCACAGCAAATAGTAGAATAATATTTCACAAAAGACCAAAATCAATAGAGAGATGCGATTTAAAAGGTCTCATTCGCAACAAAATTCTCCGCAGAGCTATTGAATGCTATAAAATTTTCTTTACAATTGAAACCATTAAAGACCGTCACTGGCGGTGCTGAATGTTAATCACGCTCTAGTGTGAATAGAACAATCGCAATGTGGAAAAGACCTCACTTTTTTTCTTTCAATTTATTTGAAACAAAGGAAACTTAGTGAGTAAAATTGTTATTTTTACAATAAAAATGGTTTGCGTTGGTAATGATCCGTTAATTTTTTTATGTAATACTGGCGTAACTTAAAATTAAATCAGCTTCACGCTGTATCCCGCACACAACAGGGTAGAGGGGATCTAGTGTTAGACACTTCGTTCATCACTTACTGCCGAATTCTGGAGGCATTGCTGGAAGCGTTGAGTGGCAAAACTCAACGCCGCTAATTTTGTATAGCGTTAATTTTAAGGTCATTTCAGTCTGCTAGCAAGATAGCCGAAATATCCTATATTTTATGTTATTTCTATATGTTACCAAAATCATATATCATAGTTTTAAAAATTGTTGTCAATAAACCAGAGTCGCCAGACATAAATTTTGTGCAAACTACCATAGTCGAGTTATAATTTTTTGAAAATTCCTTTGGCGTGTTTCATGGATATATCGTTTTGTAAATTATGTACTGCAATGTTCGAAGTAGGGGAGAATGTGGGGTTAGAATGAAATATATAATTACACCAATTTTTACGTAGATAGGTACGTTTTTAGCTTTGCATAATTATATTAGCAGAATATTAATAAAAAATACATGTAATTAATAATATTTCCATTATATTTTATGCACCATTAAGAAGTTCGTAGAAATCAGAAAGTAAAGTGTCTTGACACTAGGTTCTATCTACCTACATTGCTACGAGTATAATTTGAAAAGCGTAAAGCTAAAAAAAATTTAATATACATATCGAAATAAATATGCTATAAAAGTCGAAATTACATAAATTAAATGCTCAAAAAGGCTTCACATGAAGAAGCCCATCACTTTTCAACTTAAATACGTACTTAACAAAGATGATTCCTCTCACATCGCGACTGAATTGTCCTAAATACTTTGATAATTTCCTCTACGTAAAGTAAAAGCTGTATTTTCTCAGTTCCTTTGTCATTAACAGGGTAAATTGTTTTTCCTGCGCGAAAATGTCTTGGTTAGATCTTGATTAACTGGTAAGCTTGACTAATTCCCTGCCTTTGTAGGTTTCTTCATCGTCTAATTATAAGCTTGTGGCTACAAATCTAATTACACCGCGTCATTATGAGTTTAGGTGGGCCAACATTATTATAATTAAAACTTTCAACCCAGTTTTGAAGGTGAGTTCAAGCAAGTAGAAACAAAGATTATAATAGTTATAATTTTATGTTTCACTCCAACTTCCTTCCTTTTTTAAAACAAACAGTAAAAATATAGATAAATATATATGACGTGTTAATTATTTCACATGAAGAATAACCTATAAAACGATTTTATAATCTACCTTTTATATAATATATAGTATGTAAAAATATAAAAACGTACAGCTTTCATTCTCATTTAAACCCGTAACGAGTGTTATTTATCAACAGCCGGTCACGCTGAACTACCTTTCCTTTCATAAATCAGGAGAGTGCGTGACATCACGTCCACGATCGACGTGTCGATCAAAACGTGACAAACATTGTTTGGGCCTACAAAAATATTTTGTGGCTTTTTTGAACACAATATATCTTTTTCCACATCAGTAGTTTAGACTATTTATTTAGCCTTATAAATTGATCAATGGCCGTCAGCGTTTTTTTTAAATATATTATTATTATAGAATACGTTGGCAAATTTAATAGTTGAAGAATTCGATAAGTTATGATTTTTATTAGAATTGTTTCTTTTCTTTTTTAACTTGAACTGAACTATGTCAGAAATAATAGAAAATGCTTTAACAATTTCAAAGATTTTGGTGCCTCCATTCCCCCATCAAGTGTACTTCTTCATTATTCTTTTGCAATTTATTTTTGATTTCTCCGCTCTCTTAAGACAATTTGTAACTTGAAGTTCTACCATTTAAAATGAAAGAACTTTAATTCAGGTGGAAAGAGACGAACGGTGTGTATGGACACTAAATTCCCTAGGCTGCCTTGTTATATTAGATTGAGTGAAAAGGTGAAAGTAAAAAAACAAAACATTTTTATTTTGATAGAAATATCCATGTGATAGAATTCGGTTCTTATTTATTTTATTCATAGAATTTCTGATATTTCAAATTATTCGTATATTATTTTAGCCCATTTAACCCTCTTAAATAAATTGACTTTTATTTATACAGGCTAAGTTGGGATTCATGTAAAATTATAAGTACAAAAAAGGCTACAAACGTGAAACACCGGCATGATGGATTACAACCGCTACAACGAGAATGTTATCTATGACACGTCTTTACGCGATATTTTTACATAGTGCAAACACGTTATACTTACTGGATTTTAAAAGTAAAGAAATGGACATTTCACCTCTAGGTTCATTTTGACGATATATATTTATTTTATTTCTTGTATCATTTATAATATATGTAATTGTTTCAATTAATTTAAGAGCCTGGAGTAAGAGTAAATATGATTCGAACCTGTGACTCTTGGAATCAGTCCAAATGCTCAAGCCAACGTAGCTTGAAGTACGTTCTTAAAATTCCTATACATTGTTACAATCTTTATCGTTAGCTTCTCTGAACAAATATCTTTACAAAGCTTCACTACTCAAAGATTATTACAAAGTACGATCATTAAGCTAAGAAGAATGCTATTTATTCAGTTATTTTATAATATCTTAAAGAAACTTAATTAATTGGATACAGTGCTTGGATGGATTCCAAGAGATTTCATTTCAAATTTTGCAATTCAACTGCAAAAATCATTTTTAGTAATTTCATTAACATAAATAATATTCGAACATGTGGTTTAATAAAAATAAATACTATACTAATATCATCCATAATTCTTATAATTTATTTTAATATATAAATATGTTTATATATCCTACTATCCGTTATAAAAGATGTATTATTTTTTATTTAAGCATTCTTATTCAAGCAAACACTACATGTTTTTTTTAACTTTACGTCCCATATATAGTAGTAGCAGGGTAAGCAGATACCTAGTTCTAACACACTCCATTCCCATTAATCCCAGTAATCTATTAATCCAGTCACATTCATCTTTTCATCGAATTCTGAGGGATAAAATGAAAATTTAAGATTTTCATTACTTCATGTCCTTGAGTGAGAATCGAACCTAGAACTTCAACAAACAGTCACACGCTTGTCACTACTAATGGGCTCAAATCTAAATAATTAGTTACATTTAATAAAAAGTACCACCATAAAAGCATTTTATAATAATTTGCAATGCAATTATATCTCGGTTTGTTCTCTTCACGTACATCCTAAGGCTATCATAATGTAGATTGTACAGTAAATCAAGGCGCGTGCTACCACGAATCGGTGTGNTACTTTTTTCTTCGGGGTGACGTTAAAGTCCAGAAGAAGACGATGTTGGGCCGTCAGGCTTTCGCCTGGAATTACTTTACAGTTAGTTACTCTGCCCATATGACACCGTCTGGTCAATAAGTAGTCAATTTGAGTTGAGTGGGACCCAATTTATACGTAATAAGGCGCTGAGGCGCTGACGACCATCAGCTTCAAAAAGCCAGTTCTGAAGCTCTTCAGAAAGAACTATTGGCACACCGTTTTTACCTGAGGGTGACCCGATGTATATAAGCCAGTAACCCTGTCCGTTATTGCGGGACTTATTGCCCTTCTAGCAAGCTTCCTGAGGAAAGCACAGTGGACCCGAAGTCTTATAAATACATCTGCGAGTTCTCTGCATCGTCCGGTTAGAGAGCCAATATACCACATTGCAAAGCGGAGTTTCTGTCTGGGTACTAGCGTTTTAAACAGTGTTCGTACCTGACATGTTGTTGCGTTCCATATTAGCGGCGGATGGCGGTTTTTAAATGGAGCAACTGCTATTTGGGTTCCAAAACCACTTTAAAAAGTACGCTATAATTTTACATATATTATTTATGGACTATTTTAAGACCCCTTATGAGCACCCAAACCGATCTGATGGCTCAATCATCCTCCCAGACACAGATGTACCTTTATTTTGCGCTACTTCTGGAAGGGCCTCTTCAGGTTAGTGAGTACGCAAACTTTTATAAAATGACGTCGGTCGGGAGGCCCTAGGAACTTGAAATAAAAAACTACGAAACTGGAACCACATGCAAACTAAATGATTTACATTAGAAAGATAAAACTAATTTTAATTAATATAATGTAAACTATCGGTACAGGCTGCACTAATCCTTGTACTTATTTGTTTATTTGTTTATTTGTTTATTGGAGGGCCCCTCCAACCTCAAACTTCCTTTTAAGTAGATACTATGCGTTTTTTCAAGGGCTTGTTTAGGATTTGATCAAGGGAATTTGCACCATTTGGAGGCCCCCCAGGACCCGAGGCCCGGGGCGGACCGTCCCCGCCGCCCCCCCCTTAGTCCGCCACTGCGTGCAGCTTATAATTTAATTAAATCATCTAATTGAAAAGTTGAATTCTTCATAAAAAACCTATATTAAAGCACCGAAGCATCATATTTTTCACTTATTCACTCTGTATTACAATATTTGGGTTCACGAAAAATCTAAATTTAAATAGAAAGGGCGTTTAATATAATTATATTAATACCGGCCTCGCCTATACCGCTATGAAAAATACTCTTTCACGGATTATGACTTCAAATTTATTAAGTCAAGAAACAAAATAGCGAGTGGAACGCGGTTCGGGGCGTTCAGCAAATTGGTTAATAAATTAAACGCGGCAGTCTCAGCGCTGTCGGCGACAGATGGCGCTTAAAATACGACAGGTATTTAGCATGTTGCAACACCGTCCGGGATTCGCGTTTTAATTTTATGCTTTACGAGCAATTTTTATATCAATTTTTCCTCTGCGTACTTTGCATAATTCAAGAGCCTCTCTAGACTGTTCAATTCTCGAGGTCGATGGAGCAATTTTCGGGCATATATGGTTTTGAAGGATATGTTCGAAATTTTATGTGAAGTTAAATTATAATACGTTGTGTTATTAAATTGTGTTCTGTAATATATTAAATGTTTTATCTTGGGTTAATTTGGCTAACGGTTATTGATTAACTTATTAGGCGGTGCGGATTTAAATTTAGGTACCTAGATTCGTTTTTCTCTTTTTTTCAGTTTCACGCTGTATTACACAAATAGTAGGGCAGATAGAGGGAACCTAGTGTTAAAGCACACAGTTTCCCACTTTCCGCCAATTAAATGTTAATATTAAATATTATTCTGAGTGGAAATCGAACTCACAACCGTCGCGTCGAATATATGCAACGGCGTCATAAAATAACAACCTAACACCGGAAACACTAAAATAAAACCCAGATCAGGCGTGAAGAAATAAAAAACTACTTTATAGGAACCAATATTTTTCTTACAGTAGAATTTCCTTTAGCAAAAAATAGGAAATTAACAGTTAGTGTTGCCATAAAGCGACCGACATGACTTTGTAAGCATTGAGTGCTTTCAGCTATTACGTTAACTCGCCCATTAACCGCATTTGGAATCAGAGTCTTTTGTTGACTTACTAGAAATTTCGTTATCGAAGATAAAAGATAAGATGCAAAAAGAAATAAGCATTGTGTTGTTTGAATTTCCTAAATTTAACTTCAAGGGAGGGTCATGGGTTATACTTTATTAGTGTAATATAAGTTGTAGTTGCCCATATGTACATAATGGACAAACTTAACTAAAACTAAAGACTAAAATAATATTTCAATTAATTAAAATAATTAGATAGAGTTATTATTTTTTTAATATATATTGTTAGAAATCGGAAGCGGTTAGCGTTTTTAAGAAAATACGATAAAAATACATATACATATACACCGTATATGTTTTTAACGTACTCGGATAGAGGTTGCACGTAATTACAACTGGCACGTAAGTACAACCCAGTCACCGAATTATCTAAAAATATAAATTTTATAAGCATCAATTATAATATAAATATCTTACTAGTTTATTTTTTTAGTTAACCAAAGATATATTTGGTCCCGAAGCAATTTATACCTGTCTATATCATCCAGCCTCACTATCACTATTATTGCAGAAAGATTAGCATTAACCCGAATTCGAATAGCGCAGTCAATTCAAAATGTAATATGTATTATTGATATTATAATAAAATAAACATTATATTCCATAAACTTAATAAGTATAAAAGCGCGGTGTTTAATTCCGCCACGCAACACGCAATCCCTATAGAATTCGACAGTAAATAAGAAACGCAATGCCTTAACACTAAGTAACACCGTGAAGCTGTAACAAAACTAAAAAAAATAATTCCGTAATTCCGTTAATATCCGTAAAAATCACACATTATTGAACATTTTGTATTTAAAAGTTCCCCACTTCATGAAACTTTAAGTCGCTATAACTCAAGTTGGTAGAAACGTTGGAAGATAAATAAGAACATGACAAGAGTTCAACTTAAAAATATTCATTCCGGAGCGCGTTTTACCTTCAACAGCAACTTTAATATGCAGAATGCATATGCGATCGCAGAAGAATTGTAATATTAAATTTATTGTTTTCATTTTTGTTTGTTTTAAATTAACATACTTTATTTTTTTACGTACCAGATATCTTTATTTATTAAGTTTTAAATTATGCAGAATTTTATTTATTATCTTATTACATACTAGTGGACCCGAACGCGGCTACGCCCGCTTGAACTATACGAATATTTATTAAATATATTTATGAAATTATTTTCAATTTTCAATAGAGAGATGCGTTAAGCAAGCTCATTTTAAGTGACGTTTTCTAACAACAAACTTTGCAAATCGTTGCTTAGCAACGGTCTCTTAGCGACGGTTGTTATTAACATGGCGGAATAAATTGCATGTCAAATTATTGTCAAAGTATTTTAATATATTGATATATATCGATGGACTCCCAAGGATCTCTATAAGTGTATTTTATCACAATTAAATTAGCGGTTTGGCCCTGATTGCGTAAAAGACAGACAGACAGACAGACAGAGTTACTTTCGAATTTATAATATAGGTATGGATGGATTCCATTTTTTTTAAATATCGATAATATATTTTTATATAGTACAACTTGTTTAACTTTATATAAGTAATTTAACAGTTTTTAATAAAGAAATAGCAAAAAAATCTATGAAAATCCAAAAAAATCTCACAACAATATAGGAACTAAAATATACACCTATCAAAAACAGTTCCTATCATAAACACAAAACTTTTCGTTCTCGACGCGTAAGTGCTACGTACAAAGCTCGGTCTTAGGCGACGGAAACCCAAGGCTACATGGCGTGACAGCGACAGGCGAGTAACAAGATAAGCGCCCTCACGCGAGCCTCCGTCCCTCCGTCCGTCCACTATAATCTTCTAAGACGCTGCAATACTTAAGCCAGCCTGCAAACAGGGCCTATTGTTTGTAACACCATTGAAAATTCTAATATAAAATGCTTAAATATTTACTTTAATGCAGAATTGTTTCCTCTAATATATAAATAAAACACAGACATAGACAGAAGGAATCTAGTCTCACTTTCCGCCGATTTCTGGATCCCTTGCGTGTTCAGTGGCGAAACTCAACGCCGTACTTTGCCTCGACACCAGGGCAAAGAAATGAAGATATACATTTAAATTATTTCATTTCCTGGAATGGGGATCGGACCACCCTGCACCACGACTGACCTCAAATGGAAAAATCCTACGAGAGCGTGCGTACCTACGTGACCGTGACAGGTAGAACTGACAGTTAGATAATAAGATAACGGCCCGTGACGCTGAACAGACGTTTTGATAACATTTCTATATAATCTTTATACGCACGATTACCCTTAAAGTGCAGATCCGTATAACTGAGGGCCGGATAATCGAGGTTCTACTGTATAACAATTGTTCATTCCCCCGAGAAAGAATGGAACACACAATCGTCGCGTTTATAGTCAGACGATGTCATACTGCACCATAGTAGCCTCTTTGTATAATTTTTTTTTTCATATATTTTTTTGTTATATTTGATGTTTTTTTTTAAATAGCAACACCACATTAAAGTTCCAAAATTTGCCTAGAGGGCAAATAATATTTGGAAATTTAGCAACGTTTAAAAATTTGAACGTAGCAGTACTCGAGCTCGTACCTCCTGGAAGAGATCCAAGATGATGAAAACCGTCCGGAGATAATTTTTCTGCATTTTATTATATTAAAAAATGATAGGTATATGCATTTTTCTATATAATTTTAATTCTTAATAGAGTCCATTACTCTTACCGTTTTTGAAGTATATAGCTAGTTATAAATTATAAAAATACATTAGACTAACTAAAAAGGTTTATTCAGCTTTAGCCTTAGGTAATATAAAAAGTTTAAATCCAAATACCTTTGAAGCGACATTATGTTGTTAATTCTAGGAATATTTAAAATCACAAAATTGCTTGTACACATGCACCATAATTTTACCGCAAATGCTCTACTAAAAATATTGAAAAAGCATTTTTTCTTAAAATCAATTTAATTCGTAAATATTATAAAGGCTTACATACCAATTAATTATTAAGCCTTAGTTAGCTCTTGTTTACTATCAGTTTTAAATCGAGATTTGAAACAAACTATAAAAAACATAATTAGTTTTTTGTAAAATTAAAAAAAAATGTTTAATTACTTTTAAATATTTATTGGATTCCGTCATGGCGCAGAGGCAAAGCATCTGACTGTACATACAACGGTTCTAGGTTCAATTCCCATAGAGTGGATAAATATTTTTATTTCCTCGCTCTGGTAAAAAGACGAAACGTGTCGTTGAGATATAGCATGAAGCAAAAAAAGTTTCCACATTTACTCTTTAATGTTTTAATACAATGAAAAGAAGACTGGAAATACAGAAAAGGAATATAACCAACTTTATATTTTTATTCTGCTCAAGTTGCATATAAAAATTTTCATCTAACATTTAGTTTCAGTACTAAACCCACCACAGCTTAGCAAAAAAAACAAACTCACCAACTAAGAAAATCCAGCTTAACCTACTTCCATAACCTGTTAAATATTCTTATCAATATCGTCGACATAAATCTATTATTCTAATTTTCAAAGCACACTGCGGGGCGATCATTAACACAGAATCTGTATATTATACTTAAATTCGAATACATATTCATGAAACTGCTTTATAAGGAGACCTCAGTTCCCTTTGGTAAGTAAACGAATGTTGAGAAGTACAATTTCCTAGCTAAGCAACCGCCGGCTTCGCTTAGAGACACATTACCTCTTCGCTTTCGAGCTATAAAATACTCTATTTATGTTTCTGCTTACATTGAAAATTCTAGAGATTCCTTAATTCAATAGAGATATGAAAAAAATATTGTATATTTTTACTTATCTATATATATAAAAGGACTTGTCCTCACTGACTGAGGTAAGACGCACGCACAGCCGTAACCGCTGTGCGTAGAAACTTGAAATTTGGACAGATGTTTACTTTTGTAAACTGGACATCCACTAAGAAGGGATTTTGAAAAATTTCAACCCTAAAGGGGCGAAATAGGGATTGAAAGTTTGTATGGAAATTAATTTAAATCGCCACCGATTTTTATAAAATTTGAAATTTAGATTTTTAAAACTATTTAATTGAACACGTATTTCATCGTTTTCTAGAATTCTTCCCCTAAGTGTGCAAATAAGGGGTTGAAAGTTTGTATGGAAAAAAATTTAAATCGCCACCGATTTTTGTAAAATTAGAAATTTAGACTCTTAAAAATATTTCTTTGAACACATGTTGCATGGTTTATTAGAATTCACCCCTAAGTGAGCTAGCGAAGCTGCGCGCGTCCGCTAGTCTATCTATATATATAAAATCGAAAGGTCACTCAGTCATCACTAAACCTCAGAAACTACATGTGCTAGGAATCTTAAATTTTGCATAGGAGTTATTTATAGGACGTAGGTGCTCGCTAAGACGGGAATTTGCAATATTCGACTTCTAAGGGGTTGTTTTTGGGGTGGAAAGTTTGTATAGATTTTCTTTAAATCGGCACCAATTTTTATAAAATTTGAAATTCAGACTCTTAAAAGTATTTAATTGAGCACATGTTTTATGGTTTGTTATAATTCACCCCTAAGGATACATATAAGCAGGTGAAGCTGCGCGCGTCCGCTAGTTCATATATATAATAATATTGCTATTTTTGTACGTTCACATGTTCTTATTTCAGTTCTGGGATTTCATCAAATTATTTCATATGAAAAGCCCAAGTGACAAATATATGTACGTGAATAATATAAATTTGAGCATACGTATAATAAGCGTGATGTACACGTGACAAGTGTCTTTTTGATGTGCTCAGTAACGTCTTCTTTTTCATTTGTATAAACCTAGTGTTAAGATACTCTCCGAATTCTGAAGGTATTGCGTGTTGTGGCGGAACTTAACGCCGCGACACCAGAGCGAAGAAATATATATTTCATTTACTATCCTGAGGCCAGTCATGGCGGAGGAGCACAAAGTGTGACTATAAAACCGACTGTTTGTGGGTTCGATGCCCACTCTGATGAGGAGATGAAATATTTATTTAAATTTATATTTCCATTTTGTCGCTCGTATCAAGGCAAAGCACGTTCACGAGGCACAGCGTGAAGCTGATTTGATTTTATTATTTATTTCATTTTCTCAAGTGGGGATCGAACCCACTACCAGTCGCATTTCCTGCAACAAAACATAATAATATTCTTAATAAAACATGAAAATTGTAGCAACAGCCACGAAATCCCTACTCATTACTTAGAAAGGTCTACCCCATGTTTGTTAAAAGTGGACGAGGACGAAGCATTATAAATTATGACGAAATTAGCCGCGACTCACACGGGTAACATGGGTCCGCTCCGCTCAGAGATTTTGTACGGATAAAGGAAATTTAATAATAACTTTTCGTATATCCGGCTGTCGCATACCGTTGTAACACTTAAATACGTTTGTGAAGGTATGATATATTAAAATATTTTAATTTGTTTATTGTTTTTTGCTTATTTTTTTTAAGTTTTTAGTCAATTTTATTATAATTGTTATAACTTATATAAATTTGAAGTTAAGCCAAAGGGATTCAAGAGGTTGTGTGTTCGATTCTCATCCAAGTAACTGAAATATTTAATATTTTTTGCTGCCCTGGTAACGAGGCAAAACGCGGCGTTGATTTACGCCATTCAACACGCAATGCCTTCAAGAGTTCCGCATGAAGTGGATAACGAAATTATCTTAATGAGAACTGAGTATACACTGTTTCCAGGTTCTATCTGCCTACCTTGCTATGTGCGGGATAGAGCGTGAAACCAAAAAACTATTATAGATATACGAGTAGATATAACTTCACGCGTATCTCACAACATTATAGATTTATTCATCAGGAATGAACATCACATAACATAAATATATAAACATAGCCAACGGGCAGTCGGTCCGTTACACTATTTGGTCCCACAAAACCAGGACATCGAAGGAAACGTACAATGATTAGCACTTCTTGTAGCCACTTAGCTGTCTTGTCACGTTTCCGCCAATCTGCTTATTGGGACACCTCTCAGAGGACCCTTTTATTTGATCCCAATCAAACAATACACAACACAAACAGATTCCAAGATAAATACAGCTTAGAGCTATTTGAGCTTGTTATGTTGTTTTTAAACCTGGTATTTTTTTTTTATTATCATTACTTGGTACTTTTTACCAAAAAAAATTTTTTTTTTCTTCATTTTCTTTACACAATTAAAAAAACGGAAAAAGAGTGATTTATATTACTTCTTTAAGTAAACGATTTTAACAATTATGTTGTATGTGTACCTATCATTGTACAATTATATGAATATAAAAAAATGTATCTGTAAAAAAACATTTTTCCAGAAACCAGAACAGCAACAAATATAATATCTACTCGACTGCAGATGAACGGTTATCGATTCAAAGGCAACTTAATATATATCAAAGATATTATTTAATAATTTCCAAAAAATATATAAGACTTTTAAATATTTTCTACTGTGTTAACAATGATAATGTAAACCACGCCTGTCATTTCAGTCACATGCTAAATCGATCATATATTAAAAACAGAATAAAAAAAA
>JAKRZM010001070.1:500609-591852 GCA_036379175.1 Heliconius cydno galanthus | reverse complement strand
AGAAACAACAGTTAACTATTAAAACGAAAAGATGAAAAAAACTAAACATGTAAATGTGTTGATAATATATGTAATAATTGGCCGACAAACAGTGTTGATTATTAATGAATGTATGGAGCGTGACAAGTTAATGTAGTTACGTGTGGTTATGCACACGATATGTTAATATGTTATCTGGCATTACTTATTCTTTTCTCTGCCAGCCGTTAGTTCAATGACCCAAATAACTATCGGATGTTCCAGATAAACTATACATTCAATAATTTGTGGGAAATTTTAAAAAGGTACGTTTAGTTTGAATATAGGTATTTGTACGACAGTCATGGGCCGCTCGCCCTATCCCCTAAAAATGATATAGCAGTAGCTCTTATCTGTTTACACGTTAGAAATGTAATTTATTATGACAATATAAATAAATTGTTTATTTATAATTTTTTCATCGCCCAAAAATTACTCAAATTGGTAAAAGCTTTTTCAATAATTGGTATAATAAATTATAAAACATTGACGCATCATTTGTCCCGTGGCCGTGACATGTGTCTCTGTAGTAATAATTGTAAAGAACCGAATTAAAAAGAAATATAGCCGGTGTTTAATTATACCTGTTTTTTGCCCAATATATTTTGCATATATTTTGCAATGCTATACGTGACGAATGGCGGAAGTCAACACCGCTCATTGTACAAAATAATCCATGATCCACATAATGTTTAACATTGCAACTCGTCTATTATGCAGGAGAAATTAGATGGCGGAGGCGCGTAGGTGTGCGTGGGTACTGGGTACATTATTTATACAACATAATTGGAAAGAAGGAGACCGTAGCAGGTACAACATTTTACAAAAATTATTGAGACAAAGTATAGATTAAACTTCATAAAATCAACTTGGACCTCTTGGTTTCCATGAGACAAGGCTTCAAATTCCTCTAAGTAAAAAGGATTATAAGTTTTTTAAAAAGTATTTATACAATATACTTTTCGATTTAATAGATATTCCCAAATTAATCAGCTTCACGCTGTGTCCTGCACACATCAGAGTAGGCAGAGGGAACCTAGTGTTAAAACACTCCGTTACCCACGTTCTGTCGAATTCTGGAGGCATTGCGTGTTGAGTGGCAGACTCAACGCCGCGAATTGCCTCAACTCCAGGGCGAAGAAATAGAAATAAGTATAAACGTAAATAAATATTTCACTTCCTCGAGTGGGGATCGAACCCACAACCATCGCGTTACAACCCTTGTGCCGCTGCGCCACGACGGCGTATTCCCAAATTGTACTAAATTACAATCTAAACTGCTAACTACTGTTTTAATATAAATATAACATATAATAGAGTAGGTACATGCCTATATGAAATATTATGTTACATTTTATTGTATTACAGTAAGTACACAATTTTTCTAGCGTTACACGTAATTGCGGAAAGTATGTTTGATACGTTTCTCACGGTAGCCATAAACGCTCTAAATTATCAAGCATTATTGCAATAACGGCTTTTATTGTATAGCATTTATACCTATGTATTATAAAGTTTCTTATTTCAAAGAAAATGAAGCTCTTGGACTTATACTATAACTTCGTTATAAATTCTAAACGATATAACGACTATAATGTATGTATATGTGTGTTATAATACACGAAAAACATGTTCTAAAATAACAAATAATCATTTAAATGTACAAATATACAGACTTCACAATATATTGTTATCGCATACATATCGTTTTCTTTCAAATTTGTGGGAGAGGCAGACGAATTTATTGATTTCAGTTCAGTTCGTTGTTTGTCTTTAAAATATTTCATATTCCCGCCAATGACTCTCTGAATAAATTTACACAAAATATCAATTGCAATTTACAAGTATTGATCACAAATTTCGTGATGATGTCGAATGCTGTATATTTTAATGTAACAAAAATTTATATTTTATACAAATAAATAAAATAATACACTTAGTGTGAAATAATAATACGTACACCCTTTATAAAATATTCCAAGAAATAAAATGTATTGGACAATACAAAAAGTTTGTAATCTAAGACACCTACGCTGACTCAGTAACATCTGGCGTTATGCAAAACACCGCAACACCGATGTTGTCCGGAAGTGATTCTGTCGCTTGTTGATAGTAAAATAAACTTAAGACAAATTTACTGCTTTAAATTCAGGTTAATATATATAAACTGAATCTATATAATTATAGAGATGTTGACTACTAATCCTACGTCGTTTTATTTTTCTATTCGCCGTCTGCCATATATTCTAATTAATAAGTAAAATATCTAGACACGCGCCAGCGCGTCCAGCCAAGCTAAAATCTTAAAATATTTTGTACGAACCATTCCAAGCTGCTTTTGAGCTCTTGAGAACTTGTATACAAATTAGCTTGCATGCAGGATATTAATAGACTTAAATTTTCCAGTCACCCCAGTTTTATAGTGTTCAGAAAAAAATATGCTTTAATTTGATATATAATTCATTAAAAAAACACATGAGTGCAAATTATTAACATTTAGTGACATGTTTAAACCAGGCAACCCTAGACTTGCGGCAGACTGAGAGCTGGCAACCCTTAATTTTCCAATTCCTTATGCGATTATCTTTCAAATGATGTGCGATTCATATAAAAAACGTATGGGTGCAATTTTCTCCAAAAACGAGTTACGAAAAAATGTAATTAATGGTGATTGCGGCAGGATTCTTCCAGGCAACCCAGGTGTAATCTGTTCTACTAATCATGTATTATTCATTAATATAGGTTTAATTAAGAAAACTCGTATATGCAGGATTCAACGGCCGGATCTCAGGGTATAACCACATTTGATAAAAGCTCTTAGCTTGTAATGTATATAACATTTGAACAATTTAACTCGGTTATTGATGTAACGTATAAAAATTTTTACGACTCACGGACTCGTCAAAAACCAAACCTACTTCTCGATAACCTAGAAACTTCATTGTTGGTGCCAAACTCCCATTCTTTGGTTTGGTTGTCGGTGCAGTCGAGAACCGCAGTACTTAACACACTACTTGCTAATATAATAAAGCTTGTACATAAAAAAATGGATGACTAAAGTTAAATAACTTGGCGCTCATTTCACATTTATGTTTTTGATGAAATAAATAATATTCAATTTTATTATAATTGTTACGTTACGTTATTATGAAATTTTAGCATATAATTTTAAATCTATGAATTTAAAATAGTTTTATAAAATTATTTACTTTCATGAATTAATTACAACTTTGTTTTATATGCAAACCTTTTGAATATTTTAACTATTAAGTGCCAGGAATGCGCCAGGTGTCATAACACTTTTATATGCATCATACACTCCAAATTCAGTGCGAAGCAATTAAAATATTAAACATAAGTAAGAACAGGAAAGAACATAAGAACTCGAACCCACAACCTATTGCAAAGTTTACAGTCGCACGCTTGTGTTCGTGCGCACAATTGGTTTTGCCTCTAAAACAAATAAATGAATTAATTAATATAATACATAATATTAATGTTTATTATATTATTTGTTTACGTATGGCAAAGAATTTTATATAATATAAAATATTTTATTATATAATTAGGTGAAAATGAAATCGGAATGAGCTTATACAAGCACGTTGAATTAGTACATAGTGTTTAACCGGCGTATGTGATGGGAAGTTATGTCAAGTGCAAAGTCATACTTGGTAATTAATTTACCGAAATACTTTAATAGTTAATATGTTTCTAATTATCTCTCCCAACAATCTTTCATTCAAATATAATATTTATTTTGTCTTATGTTTATTTTTCACTTTCCCCATCTTTTGACATTGTCTGAAGATGACAATGCCAATTGACAGTGAGCCTCGAGGAGATTTAAGGATTCTAACAATGAAAACGATGCTGAATAAAAATATATTTTTTAATAATTTAAGCATTATTTCTCTTTTGCTTTGATATCACAGACATTACTTGGTATAAATAACATTTATGTAAACTTAATAGTTTAATCGATCTTTAATAATATTGTTATGTAGCATTATATATACTTTTATCCATAATTATAGATTTTATTTTGACCTAGTTTCACTTGGTTTAACACAAATTCGGTTACGTGAATTTATAATTTACAGATACTCACCTATTCTAAATCAACCAAAAATGACAATTACGCTGAACAATTTTTGCTAAGGTTCCCATTTCCTTATTTTTTAGCTAGTCTTTTAGAACTCTACATCTGGCCTTTTATGTAGATCGGCGTCTCCAAGCAATCAAAATAAGTATATAAAAACAAGAGTTTAAAAACCAATAGAATTATTATTCTTTCATAGTTCTATATCGTTCGTTATATAGTATGTAGCATATTCATTACTTTAAAATAACATTTTTCGTAAAATACGACATACATTTGTAACATCCATAAATCTATTTAATCGTTTTAGATAAAATAAATAATAAAGGTACATAGATAGAAATTCTTTCTCAATTTATAAATTAATTTCATCTTCCTGCCACATGATCACATGACCATACAAACAAATTACCTACGTTTGATCATCTAGTGCGAGGCTGAAATGTGGGGCGACGCAGCTGAACCATTCAGATCGATACGTGATACGCACCGCTCTCAGTGCCGGCCGCTGAGACCGACTTCGTCTCATCGAGATACTTTCTGAAATATGAACCCGAGTTTCCCGAGCCCTTAGAAATATCATTTAAATGAAACGTTAATCCGTCATAAATATTTATATTTTTCATAAGACCTAAGGAATGAGTGCGAAATATAGACCATTCATAATAAATTCTTAATATTTATGACCATTTTAGTTAGTTTGTTTGTTGAAACCTCAACAAGAGCTTAAACGATTTGTGTAACTTTTAAAATTGTCTTATAAATAATGTTTTACCGTTTAATTAAAAAGAATACTATTATTTAACGTAAAACATTTAAAGTTAGGCGTTTTATACATTTAATACCTACTAGACAGTAGACAGTCATAAGGAATTACTTCCGATTAGATACGTAGTTAGGACGCTTATCCAGCTTTTATTTCCACACCGCAATCGAGAGGGGTCGATGGAAAACAAAATAGAATGTAATCTCCACTTGTATCTAGGTGTCGGAGCTTTGATCATTTCTTCACTAATTTATCTACTAAAATTCGTAATGATTTATTTATGTACTACTTTGTAAATGCTTTGACGAGTTATTTGTTATTTGTTTAAATTTTAGCAGTAATGACTGCTAAAGTACTACTTCTCTTTCTATATGAATTAAGAAATGCCTTAATTCATATAGAAAGAGATGTCTCTCTTTTTATTTATATCTTAAATTTAATATATCTTTACAAAATAAATCATGGTATATATCCTTAGCCCCTAAACTTCTTAATACTTTCAAACTTGTACACTGTACAAATTACAAATAAACAATTTTAGTACAAATGTACTAAAATTGTTTATTTGGAATGTTAGTTTTATTGGAATCTTCTAAAATAAAATACAAGATATTAATAATATCTAATTTTAAGTACCACACATTTTCATATTCTCTCGGATCATATTAAAAAGTAACATAAAAAACCTATATAGAATCAGATTTCAGTAATTGCGGAAGTAAAAGATGGAGTGATCAAATCGCATGTCAAAGTAGCGTTTTCTCTTAAAGTTAACCTAAGGCTAGTATAAAAGAGTATTTCGGCATTCGACGCGTAATATCCGTGATTAGAAACAATCTTGTATTTTTTTAATCTGTGCAGAGAAATCACAATGCAAGCGACAACAGTCACGCGACGTCGTAAACGTCAATTTGGACTATTCATTTTGGAAATATTTCATCATATAACAAATAACACCACTTTGTTTCGACAAATTTTCACGTAATAACATTTATCTCAACTAAGCCAATAAGCTATCCAAAGACTTATATGAGGGCGAATATTCAATAAGTTGTTGTTAATAGAATAATATAATCAATATAGTTTATGGCTGTCTTTATTTATTATCTAAGTGTATTTTTAGTGCCCATTATAATAATTATACGTCCATAATTGCTAAGAGTTAAGATGGACTGAGTGACTCTACCGTAATAGCAAAAGTATAATTGTATGTATGAAAGACCTTGAGGTTATGCTACACTTCATTGCGGTTCCGCTCCGTCAGACATAATAACAGCGGTGTCCATTTAGATGCTTGCGAGAATATTCCTAATTTGACATTTGACATAATTAGTTACGAATATATTATGAAACAACAATTGAACTAAATGTTTGATTATAAAATAATTTTAGATTTCTTTTTATTGCTTTCTGTTGCGGCGGAGTTAGTGTGAAAAGAAATTACTTCACTAATCACGCTAATGTCACGCATAATAGAATAGAAAGTAAAACATGAAGCTGAAAATTTTATGTAATTGTATAACGTGCGAATATCTGTCATTTTATTTATAGACATGCAGTTTAAAAACGTTTTGAATAAAAAAACTTGTAATAGTTACTTTCAACTAAAAAACATAATTTTTTTACAAACATTTAAAAAAGAATTAACTTAATAATTGTATACGGTATTTTTTATTTAATTGTAATATATTCAAAATTCATATGTTGAGAATAATAGCAACGTGCATATATTTTGAAAAAAAAAATACAATAAGATTATTCATAATTCTTATTTCAAAAAAGTTGTTACTCTATAGGTACTCTTTATTTCGCTAAAATTACAAGTATTTCATTCAACATGATTGTTTTTAGTATATTAAATTAATAATTATTAGAAAAAGTTACATAGTTAATTTCTAAAAAGTAAATTTGACCTATATCATAGAACATGATAAGTTAAAAGTAACATAATACTAGTTTTTGCTACCTCCACCTTAGGTCCAGGCAAGTCATGCATTAATGAAAGTAATCAGTCTCACCTCGACCTCGTTTGTATAGTGAAACCCGGCATTAAGAAAATGAAGTCGCGAGAAAACTAATTAATCTCTGACCTATTCTTACGTATGAATAAAATTATCTCGATATATTATATCAGACCAAAATGGAAGACAAAAAAACGATGTCTTGAAAATTGGTCGGAAAGTGGGGAAGGAATGTCTCAACTTTCAACAATATGTGACCCTATTACCCATGCTGCAAGGATCATTGATCATTGATTGAATAGTATCCTTCGTTGGCGAATTCAAACTATATATCGAAATGTAATTTAGTCTGAAATAAAAAGAAACACATCCATGCGCTTTATTAATCGTCCAGCTGTGTTAATGCAGTTCTTACGTATATTATTTCTGTAATAATCCAATTGCCTTTAATTAAATTGTGAGTACCATAAAATTACGGACTAAAATATGTGTTTGTGTAAAGATACTCCAAATAAGATGACAAGCAATATTTATTTTAAAATGGATTAGGTTTATGCTTGCAACGTTAACACAATTAATTCAAAACACATTTATCTAATAATTATTTGCTATTTATGTTCACACTCAATTCTTTCAAAGCCAAAATCATATTTTAATTTAGTATATTATACTTTTACAATTGTAGAAAATAAATGTTCTATTTTCAAAGATAAAAGAAAGGTTACTGATGATATTTAACATCAGCCCCATTACTATAATTGTCGTTGCCCATTATATAGGCACTTATAATTTTAATACTAATGGATATTTTATTACATTTTCGCCTACGTAAATACCAAAATTATAAATATTTTAAATATGTCGATGTTATAATTTTGAAATATCCAAAATTGATTTAATTTCCAACATGTATGTTTTTTGTGTAATATAAATATCTACAGTTAAAGTTATTTAGTTTGTAAAAAGGACATAAATTAATTTAAGTCTAACATTTTTACCAAGCATATTTTCCTAGCTGTGATGCGTACAAATTTATTACTGCAGTATAATTTCTAAATGAGGATGAGTTTTGAAAAGCGTATAGATGAAATGTTTTAGCAGTAGTAAAGCAGCAGACTGTTGCAAGAATAATATAACATATAGTAATTAATGAGATATTATTATACATACATAATAATTTAAAAATGAAACCATTCTCGATGAAATATCATAATTCAAGAAAAGTTTATTATCAACACATTACCTAAAATTTCAAAGGATATCCTTTTAATATTTTTATGAAGTGGCACGTATGCTTCTTGCTCGTTAAACGTACTTTTATAATATGTCTACATGTAGGGTGGAGTGAACATTGTTTTTTCTCTTGAGACTACTAAAGTGCGACGTAGATAAGTAGTCTCTATGTTCAACGTACATTAGCTGGGACCCAGGAACGTACAATTATATAATACTCGGAAACATATACAGTATTCATTTGATATAGTTTTAAATTATGAAATCAAATCGAAGCGACCCATTTTGGTAATTTAATCTAACCAGTTTAAATAACATTTTAAAAATAGTATGTATGGCGCCATCACTCGTGCCCTCAGTCTCGAAACGATGGCATCATTCTGAGTCACAGCTCGACGTAATTATCCCACTATGCTACTATTTGTTTACAAATAGTCGTTTTTTTAATATAGTATAAGGGTGTATAAAAAAGAAAAAAAAAGATACATTCACCGCTTTTAAAGTCAAATTATTCATTCGTTAAGCTTTAAATCCTTTTTATGAAATACAGAAATATACTCGGTATTTTTAAGAAATTAAAACCATTAGGTACATGAATTAAATAGGAGCAAAAAGAGCATTTTACGCTTGAAACACCAGGGCGTCCTGAATAAATTATAATTTACTTCCAAAGATATAGCTGAATGTGATAGGCACGTGGGTATGTTAGTACAATATCTAATTCATTCTAATTTCCCAGGAGAATAATGATATACGTGATGGCTGTTACGATTCTTGACGTAGAAAGTACGTCTTTGTAAATCCTGCTTCATGTCTTTTCCTTTTCAATGTCAATTATATTAATTATCTCGAACTCGTATAGGATAGGGATTTCGTATTTCACATTTTGTTAGACAATTAGTGTGAAATGTTTGTTTTATAAATTTAAAACCTACTAGGTCTAAAACCTAAAGACTAAAATTATTAATTTTACATCAGGTTAAAAAAATGTAACTAATTTCATATAATATGGTCATGACACAAAAATAATAAATCAAAATATTAAAACTAATAAAGTATAACGAGCAAAATATTCAAGCTAGTACATTTATGGCGTGTTATATAGGATCTAAATCTTATTCCAAGGGTTAATTTAAAAGATTTTATCTATGACATTATTAATGATGTAATTACATGTTTATTGTTTATATTATATTATCAACGATGTTTACTAAAGAAGTATCTGACTTTAAACTCTGTAGCTGCGGGTTCCATCCCTAATAGGGTAAATATTTTTTATATAAATTAAATTGGTTGGTTAAGAGATTTTTTCTCTTGTTAATTTTATAAAATGAGAGAAAGAAAAGTATGTAGCCACTAGATTCTTTCTGCCTACTTTGGTGATAATAACAAAATATATTTTAATTTTATTTAGTATTTGTAAAATTATGAAACAAATATCTCATTAATAAACCCAAAACTAACACCTTCCGCCTGCAACCTGTTAAAAGTCCAATCACCTTAAAGAATTTCGTTGTAACTAACTTTAAAAAATAGGCTAGACGGTGGTATGTGTAGTGGAAAGTTAAAAGCCATGCTCGTCCGACGACCTCATCGCGACGCCATTGTAGCTCAGACCGGTACTCATGAAATATGAATGCATAGCCTGAAAGAACGGCTAGTCCGAAGCACAATTTTGCTATAGACGCCCATAGACCCCGAAATTTGATATAAATGCCTACCAGCCGTGGTCAACGATACATAAAACTCATACAAACAAGTTATCCATTCATTTCGCACGCAACTGTCTATTACATTGTGATGTAAAACTTGTCTCTATTGTAATTTTCTCACACGAAACAGGATTGCTCTTCATCGCTTTGGGTATCTGGATTCTCACTGCTTGTGTGCATAACATTTTAATTACGAAATTGAGTTATGAATAATATTTAAATATACCTATATCATTTTTGTTTATTGTATGAAATATCTAAAGACAGTGTAAAAAATGATAAACGGCACAGCATTTGATTCCACAAATGAAACCCGTGCAGCAACACAGATTGAGCTTCCGTTCTGAAAAAGTAGCGGGGTACAAAGTTGATAGGTACCTACTTATATTGACTATGAGAAATATGGAAATACATATTATATTAATACGTTTTAAGATTTTTTACACCCAATTATGAAGCATCGAAGGCTTTACCTGTAGTTTAAAGCCTAATGCCGTTGTGTCGTGTAATTTGTTGGTTGTATTCATAACTAAACGAACAAATTACATTGGTTGCGTACGTACCTGCACATAAAATAAAAAGATACAATGGAGACGTAGAATAAAGAAGCATTTAAAAAAACTAGCAAAACATTCTGCATCCGAGTTGTAAACGTAAACAAAGAAGATCCACACAGACTCACCTGTGTACGGACAAGTTGAATGACAGACTTGTAAATGGTGACCTATAGCATGTACCTCAGTGGCCGCTCGCAATGCATATCTCCAAGGTAAACAAAGATTACGTAAACCCAATCCCACGCACGTCACCCGATCGATTTTCAAACTTTCGAATACGCCCACTTACATTTTAGAAAAGAAACAGGACTCGACCTAAGCTAGGATTCTTCTCAAACACCGCATCCAAAGCACAACTTCGTGAGTCGCTCGTGCCCTTGAAGTCGTACAGGTTATACTATCGGTATCGATACAGCACTACACGCGCACTGACAGTTTGAAAAAAACAATCACAGGTCAAGTTCGGTTGTGTCTACGGTTGAAAGAAGAGAATGAGAATGTCTAATGTTTGTAAATACTAGCCGCTGCGTCGCGTCTGAAAAGAGTTACGATGTATGTATACGGATAGCAGGGCAGCGTCAGACTGACTGCGAGGCCGACTGCCTGGCACTAACTGAACCACGTCCGCGAGGCCGACGCCGAGCGTATGGCGTACGGAGAGCGGCGAAGGACCCCTCACCTCCGCCGGCCTGCCGCCTGCCGCCTGCCGCCTGCCGCAGGCCTCCCCGTGCGCGCGCCACTTCACACACAATGGCAATAAACAGAAAACATATTTTTTAAGTAATTAATATATTTTTGTAATTAAGCACCGATCCATAATATAACGACGAAAAACTCTAAGTAATAGGTACCTATATATAATACATACCTGTAACCTATCTATTTAAAAATATATATATCAGCAAAAAAAATTATGATAAGCGAAGTAAATACAATGTATAAAAATATATATTTTCTGTAAGATCGTGTAAAAACGTGTACTAAAAAGTTATAATAGAAAGCTTATCAGTATAACGCGGTCGCATTAGTAAATAGAAATGATAAATATTTGTAAGCTAAATTCAATACATCAACGGATGTGCAATGGAGCTGTCAGATACAAAAATTGACTTTTGAACTCTTTTAGACGTTTATCATTTTATTACGCACATATTTTGAGGAGAAAATAGAAAAAGCTTATTGTAAGATCACTCCGTCTTTAGTTTTCACCCAACAGTCTTACTTAAAACAGACACTTTAACTTTGATTTGTTTTAAGACTACAGCCATCATGCGTAAATGAAGTTCAACTGTTCTAGCTAAATCTATAAAAATAATTTCAACTTTATACAAAGCTGGAAATCGAACACTTTTATCGTAGAACTTATTATGTCGACGAAGTTAATGGCAGGTAGTTAGAACGTCAGGTAACATCCTTAAATATTTAAGTGAAGAAGCGGTCTCAGGGTACCCCACTAACCCCGCTTCCAAGAAAGCCATAATTACACACAAACGGCAATTAACTTTATAAGCGTTGTACTATTATATACTTGAAATTGCAATTGTCACGAAATTACCATCATAGTATGATACTTATTTATTAATACAATGTTGTACTATAAATTTATTTAGTGTAATAAAATTAACCGAAAAAGACTTTGTTACTTTCTACAAGGCCCGTAATCTCTAAATATATTTAATAAATATGAAATTGAATAGATGATCGTATAAAATCTTGCCGTCATCTAATGGATGTAGGTACATACATATAATCTGCATTTTATTACCGATAGCGTAACAAATTGGGGACCAAAGAAAATAATTAGCATGTAATGCATAATTAATAACAATATTTAATTATCCATATATATATTGGAGAGGCCTATGTCCAGCACTGAACGAGGACAGGCTGATGACGATGATAATGATGATGATGATATATATTAAGACGGTTGAGTAAAATATAAGTAAATAAAAATAATATTTTGGCATTCGCGATGAAATCCTAAATTCATTAAAATTGTTAGCCTGTTACTAAACTCATCAGAGTGCCATTTCCGGTTCAGACGGGACTCAGACGCGACCTTTAAACGTACAACTACGAAGTATATGGTATTGGTTCTTCAGGTGCACGTATCAACTTATGTAAATATCAAATGTTCATTTGATATTAATATACAAAATCTTTACTTCTTTATGAATACTAATTATAAAACACATAATAATTATCCATTTTATTTATTATTTGGAAGCAAGTAATTCAAAAGGATATGTTTCGTCCTTCGCCGTCGTGGCGCTGTGGGGATGATGGTTGTAGGTTCAATTCTCACTCTGGGGAATGAATTATTATTTATTAATATTTTCATTTTATCGCTTTGGTAATAAGGTAAAGCGCGGCGTTGAATTCCGCCACTCCACACGCAATGCCTCGAAAATTCATCGGAAAGTAGGGAACGGAGTGGATTAACTCTAGGTTCCCTCTGTCTACACTGCCAAAAAAATTGATACTGCATATTGTAAATAAAATATTGAAAATTGTCATATAAAGGTCATAGTAAAAGACTAAGAAATATTTCGACTTTAATGTTATAAAGTCTAATGTGTCATAGAATTTCCATATTATTTATCAAGTGTGATTTCATATATTAATGGGGTAGTTTATCGCCCTAAAACAAACAACAAAATACACAAAATGGTATACGTATTTACTATTTTTTATTTTTTTATTATTACTAAGTAAGACTAACAACTGTAATTCTTTACTTCAGTTAAATACGTCAAAAATTTCAGTTAAATACGCAAAATTTAGTTCAAAATTCAATTTAATTGCAAAATTTAGTTTGATTGCAAAATTCAGTTAAATACGCAAGAGCCATTATTTTTTTTATAAGCACGCTATATCCTACTCATATTTGTGCGGATAGATAGACTAGTTATTTTTATTTCTACAAATTATTTTTAAAAATTTTATATATTTTTGAAAATGTTATTCATTCTCCAATAAATAAATTTCTTAACATTAATAAAGAATATACAATGTAAAGAGCGGAGTGAAACTACAATAACTTCGTTCTACTCACCTCATATGTGAAATTGACTTATTAGAAATTAACATTTAATATTGTATCTGTGTGTAATATAATACGTTATCGGAAGTCACAAGTAACATTCATTTCTTTACCAATATGTTACAACATAACGATAGATAACATATCGTTAAAATAATACTTATCTTGAAATAAAACATATTTTAAACGAGTGTAAAGCACGTTTTAATATTTCTATATAAATATAAAACTATGAAATATGAGTAGGGACTATTAGTTATACGTTACATAATTATATTACTACACATAGACATACAAAATTATGTAATATAATACTTCCTATCTATAACCATATATTAAACTACAGCAACGTCTATCTATGTAAGAAACCAAAACTTTGAAATATATTGTAAAGAATATTTTGTAATAGAAGTTCATAATTTTAAAAAAATACGTTTTTTTATATAACTCATATCGACCAATTGAGCTGCTTCACATAGGCTGTGTGGTTTATTCATAAATAAAATAAATCCTAATCAAAATACGTTAATTTCTATTAGTGTAAAGCAAATCTAGATTTAATGGAAAAAAGCTCGTTGAACGAACCATAAATATAATAGTAGCCAGGTGAAACGCAGACTGTTTACATTCGCTCAACGGAAATAAGTTGTTTCTAAACTGTTGTTACATTGTGAACGCGCACCGCCCTCATTCATCTTAAACCTTTTCAGATGGGAAGTTTAATTCTCGCGCAGACGAATGCAGAAGCGCGCCGCCACGGTGGGAGACATAAAAACGTTCATTTGCATTGGCCCTCCCGCCGCGGACCAGTATTTATCCAGTGTTACCGTCCCGCATAATAGGAGAACACCGCTTTGAGTGACGCATACCCCTGAGTCGCTATAAAACCATAATCTTTTGAAAGAAAAACTTGCAAAGCTTTCAGGACCCTTAATTAGCCTAAGTATTGCGAATGCACGAACATTAAATTATAAATATATAGCGTAGAGTTGGTGTAATACGAACTATTTCAAATTAGATCTATTACATATTTATTTTGTAAGTATTATTACAAAAAATAATATGTTTTTATAATATTATTAGATACATGTTGCTTGTTATTAAGACATTACAGATGTCAAAACGGCTACCAGATGTGGAAAATAAACTTGGCATTCTTTGAATGCTCTAGTAGTAAGTACAGGCATATCTATATCAAATTATCAACGTACAAAATTCGCCAGGTATTAAAGCTCAAAGTTCAATTAAGACATTGATTTATTCAATTCAAATTATTCAAGTTAGTAAAGAAAAAAAAATCTCTTTACTAAAAAGAAAAATATTTTTTTAAAGTAAAGGAAAAAATATACGTATTAAACTACAATAACATGTAAATTATAATTGATTTCAAAGGCAAATATCTGTAATAAGTGTTCAATTATATAGTTTTGTTTATATCAAAAATAAAAAACTGTAAATTCTCTGATATGGAGGTAAAAGACAGAAACACCTACAGCATTATATGGTTATTATGAGTCTGAGAAAAAAATATTTAGCGTAATGGGCACTTTGTTATCTCATAATAATCTGATATGTATAAAATGACATAAGCCGAAGGAATATGCCCGTTATAGAGGCTATATAATTTTCAATCAAAGTTTTATTTTCTCATTTACAAAGAGGTGAAACTTTGAAATTCTTCAAAAAAAAAATGTTACAACTATATTTTTTTATCTGTCTATTGTTGTGTATGTATAGACAGACATACACAACAACAGACAGCCATAGACATGGCGTAGCTCACAAACGGATTTAGTTTTGTATGTTTGAAAGGTGACCAGTTTGAGGATTTAGTTATTATTAGTTATCTATTTTTATTTGAAAGTTGAAATATTCATCAACATCCACTAACAGTTTTAAAATATAATTATAGTTCTTAAAAATATAGTAATGGTATTATTGATGTGTGAAATGTTAATTTGTTAGGAATGTAAATTAAAACCTTATGTTTTTATCACTTATAGACGCAATCCAAAACCTAAGTTATATGTAGTAATCAAATTCACACTCGTCTATTACATAAACTACATAACAAAAATGCCAAAGTATATTTATAACGTTAATAATTTCACCATTCATTTTAAAACACAGTTCTATACAGGAAATAAATAGTATATAGCTGTAAAGATGTTACCGTTGTCTCGCTGAATCGAATGGGCAATCGCCCCAGTACTAGCTGTGATTTAGGGGCCATTTCTCATGTGTATTGCACGAGTTTGAAACAGGGATCAGTTTTACCCGCACTGCTCCCGTGTCGTAATCAATTGAATGTTTTTTATTATCATCTAACCAATAGCCAAGCAAAATACTAAAATATATTATATGCTACATTTATAAAAATAAAGATATAAATAAAGAACTCTATTTAAAATTCAGCTGTACAGGTCTGTGTAGAAGACACAAAAAAGGAAACAATCAGGTCATCCCTTTTTTAATATTAATGCCCAAAATATCTAAAAAGGTTCTAACTTGAATAATGAAAAAGATTGAGCCGAAAGGACTCATGGAAAATGTACAAATTAATTTCGTTTACAGAAAAAAATGGCGTCAGTTTCTAAAACGGCCAGTGGGTCAAAAGCTTTCTCTAATGGTAAGCCCGAAAGCCAATTACACCAATTAAATACTTCACCTCTAAACTGTACCTCTTTTAGCGTGATATTTATAAATTATTTTTTTTTTAACATATCTTTAATGGCAATAAAATCATAAGGCATAAAAATAAAATTACAAAAAAATAAAGACAAATATTGAGCTATGTATGTCTTATACTGATAAGGAGATTTTGGGACGGGGTATACCTGGTAGATTAGAGTTTAGATATGACATCTCTGAGACACGAAAAATGTAATATTTTGTACTTAAAATGAAATATTAAATATTCTGGAAACAAGGCAAAGCGTGGCGTTGACTTACACCACTTAACAATGCATTCAGAATTCGGCGGAAAGTGGAGAACGATAGTTTCTTAATGGGAACAAAGTGTATTAACACTAGGTTCCCTCTGCCTACTTTACCTTTATATTTGTATGCTTTAGCATCTCCCCTATCTGTATAATATATAGTATATTTTTCAGCCGTCGATCAGCGCCTTGTATATAATATATATTTTTTTAACTATTTTGTACTAAGGTAAACCTATATCATAAAATAATGAAAGGAAAAGAGATTCTAAAAGTCAACAGGTACGCACTGTTGCTTCGTCCAGTCACATACGAAAATGCGGTCAGAACATTTGCAACCTTAACAAATATATACTCGTACATATATGTCGACCGGTCGAGACTCAAGTGCCGCTTACCACCCCCTGTTCATACCTCGGCCCACGAATTTAACCAAACTTATTTTTTTTAATTTAATTCGCTTGAGAGAGAGAGAGAGAGAGCGAGTCACAGAAGTCACGTTATGAGTTCGATACGCACTCGAAGGAATATTATTTTCATGAATTTTCACAGAAAATAGATGACCGAATAGCTTGACAAGATTCTCTCTGTCTACCCTGCTACGAGTACCTACCTATGTCCTAAAAATGGTGAAGCCGTAAAAACACAAACAATAATAGAATCCAATGTCTGATGTCTGCACTTATGACTACGAGTTTAATTATGTTATACTTATTTTTAAGGCGCAGGACCGGACGGAGTGGCGAGCATTGGGGGAGGCCTATGTCCAGCAGTGGACTTTAAAAGGCTGATGGATGGATGGATTCTTATTTTTATATAATAGAATAGTACAATAATAAATATGTAAATCATAAAAAAATAATACGGCAACACATTTGTGGTCATCTAATTTCAAGAAGCAAACGCACATTCAGTGAGAGCACAAAGACTATGTTGCTCTGAGACGAGATGAATGTTACGAATCATACTTTCTCGCCACAGGATGAATGCTGTGTAATTGAGACGTCTTCATCATCACTTTGTAAATTACGACGCCTTGCCTCGTTGTAAATCAAAAACTTGCGACATTTGAAAACTTTTTTAGGAAATAACATTTTTATAATTATGTATTTAAACTATTCAAATTAGGGTTGGTTGGTTACTGGTTTTCTATAAGGTTTAACACATTATATATTATGCATAGTTTACATACATACTAACGAATTTGAGAACGTACTTTTAATGGTTCTACAATAGAAATTAAATTACATTTACAATTACATATTAGTGTCTCTTCAAAAGCTTTATAACTTTTTAATTTCTGTTTTATTATATTGTTATAAAGTGGAATCTGTTGCCTCCATCATCTGATGGAGGCAACAGATGTGCGCTATGTGAGCAGGTGAATGGACATTTCGTGACTAAATACTGGCAAAATATGATATGAATTCTCCAATAATTGACACGAAGAAGAAGAATTGGAATCTTATCTATTAGGTATTTTATACTTGATATGAAAATATGCAGGCATTAATGAATTATATACAATTTTTTTTTTATATTTAATAATTTATAATATAAAAACTACTTATATAAAGCAGTTGTCGCCCTCAACTTGGTTTGCGTGGACTTTATGGCCTGTGTCATGCTATGTAGGTAAAATTGTCCACCGGGTATGCGAAGGAAATTTAATGTGCCCGGCATTTTATCCGAATTTAAAGTTGCGTATTTCTTGTACTATTTCTGAACTATTATAATAATCTATCAGCCACCATCAACTATCCATCATCTTAATTTTTATATGTCAATGGAAAATACCTATTATGCTATACAATTTTCGTTAATGAAGCCTTTTATTATTTATTACACCTTTACAGTTCTACATCAGATGTGCCAGTTTTCAATATAAATATAGTAAAAAAAAATATTTAAATCAGTTCAGTTTAAATTGACCTCGGTAATATTTTTTTCTTATATATGTTTAATATAGATGCCCAATATTTTACTGTTCTATTGTAATATCTCCTTGATCAACTTTATGATCCACATTAAAGTTGTAATTTTTAAAGTACTAAGAACAATCTAGTTCTCTATCTTTTTACTTTCATTGAGAAAAACAGCTTTGTGTCTGCTGCTCAGCTGTCACGTTGAAGTTTCAGGAAGAGGGAGCATACGAGATTACACATGAGATTGCAAAAGCGAAACAATAGTCGCGCATTCAGCACGGTGAAGACGTAGCACATTTTCTGTGTACGCCCCACGTTAAACGTAGTGTCCGAGAAGAAAAATGTGGAGCGGGGCCGGGGGCCCAGAATAGGCTGGGGTCGACGACCTCTCAGGCGCCGTCTGCAGCGCCTTCACAAATCTTACATTATTTAGCACAATCTATGAGAACTGCCAAGTAGATTCACACTACTCTATCTGCGATAAGGCGTTAAGAGGGCGTGTAAATAGCACTCATAAGTACAAAAGTTATCCTCATTTAAGAATTTTATTTCTCGAATCAAAAATTATGAATTATAAATATATTTTCTTAAATATTTCCATTGTGTTATTCACTATAATTTAGGTACATAAGAGGTATATACATACATATATTCTACTTAAGCGCTGAAATTATGAACCATGTTATTGCTAAAATCGTAAAAAATATATTTTAGAAGTAAATTTAGTTTACGAGTATATAATATATATGCTAATTATAATTTATATTTAGCACATAGCTACAAGTAAATATTACATTATAGTCTTGAGAAAAGGAGTAAAAAGTAATAAGCTTTGGAAATTCTATTATAAGCTTAAAATGATGCAAAAGTTTGTCAGCTGTCAGTGGAGTTTTGGTCTTTGACCAGATTATAATGTCTATCGCCTCAATAAGTAGATTTTAAATCATTGATTGACGTCTATATCATATTTCTTAGAATAATATTAATGTATTTTTCAATAGTTCCTTTTTTATTTAACGAGTTAATCATTAATTTTGCCGGATGGGGTGAGAAAACTTAGCGATTAATAAATTTTCACACTTTTTTAAACAGACATTGATTGCGCATAGATTTAAATATAAATATTAATTATTAATAATGACATAGAAACAATTTTATATCAAAGATTTTTTTCAAAAATTTAGACAAGAGAAAACGATAAAGCAATCTAACTTCTAAAAGTTTTCTTTAATTACACTGTTCCCAATCAATTGATGTCTGACCTAAATCTGCATTTGAATAAGGAGCAGACAGCCTCTCAACAAGTTTTACACAATCGTCGCCATCTTAATAATTCCAATCTCGCAGTTTCAATGTAAACAAAGCTGCAATGCGAGGATTAGGCTTTGATTTCACAAAGTTTCCTACTTGACGCGAGCGAGCTGCCAGCGTCATCTGAGATATCGCCACATCTTTTGAGGAGTATTACTATTAATTAATTAAAGCAAACTAAGATAACATACTTATTAGTTATTACTGTATCTAGTTAAACAGTCACTTTGTTTACCGAATTGTCAGCAATATAGGTATTGTATTATTTATTAATAGCAAGTAGGCCTCAAAAAAAAGAGAGTTGACAACATATATTCATGACTTGTTGTTGCTTGTAATTTTGTTTACGTAGATTTTATAGTCCTTGCCATAATATTTCCAAGCGTTGTCATACAAAATTTTACTGCCTTCTTCAAGTAATAGCGCCTCCACGTGATAAAGGCGAAAAATTATAAATTATGAAATTAGGAAATATTCTTCACGTTGAATATGTTTTGTACGCTTGTGTATTTCTATTATACACACGTCTATCTCTTAGTTCGTTAAGTTTACTGCATAAAATTAATATAGAAATAGCAAATGTACAAACTGACAATGAGACAGAAAATTAAAAAAACGTAAACTTTGTAAAACAATCAATAAAGGTACCTACATACTAAATAAAGATACATTTTCTACTATTATTACTATTTTAGTAATGCAGTATGCATTTATATATACTCGCATATATAGAGTCATATAACTTTAAAGAAAGTTAAGTCAACAAACTCCATCGTCCAATATCCAAGTTGTGACACAATCTCGAAGAGTCAATAATGCATTTTAAGCTCAATCCATCTTATCCGATTCTTCAACTTTGTGGTAAGTAAGATAAGGAGCAAGTTGAAATAAGTTGTTAACACAAGGTTTCCTTTCCTATGATGCTATTGAACTTTTCAATTCAGATTTATTTTCTTCATTTTTCATTTTATTTTTATTTATATACAGACTACGTATTAAGTTACTAGCTAGTGATTTATGTATAGTTTAAAAAGTTTATATTTATTAAATTAAAACACAAACAAAACATATTCGCAAGTGTAAAAATTCTCTACATTAAATAAAACAATGTATTAAGGGTTAAACTGTTTATATTTTGTTTAAAATATTATTACAATATGCTTGCTGTGAATTGAATATTGTATGTAAATACAGACATTTCTTTTACTTAAGTAATGCTTTTTTTTGACAAAAAAGGTAGAGATTACATTTAACAAGGGCCAGTCGGATCAATGGGTTTTGTGGGATCAATGATATCCATAAATTTTGCCAACTTTCCTTATCCGTGCCCTTTTCTTATTCTAAAATGAAATTTAAGTTTAACTTTAGTGAACATGTGTATTCTTACTTTGTACTGCTTACTTTTTTATCCTTCTTTTATCAGCGTGTTTATCAGATGGCTTAAATAGATCGACGTTTTAATTTTATAAATTTAGAAATTCTAGCAGTTGATCCTGGCACTGAAAACCTAATTATTTTATATACGAGTATCCACCTGCACACTTATCCAGTATACCTCTATACCTACTATTTCTTTATAGTTTCCTTTATGATATAAATATATTAAATTAAAGACCTTATCATATAAAATATTTATATATACTTACATTTATGTACTTACTGTTCGATAAAACTTTTTTATTTTTAATAAGAAATCTCTTCCTTCTTTGCCCAGAGCAGAATTATTAAAAAAAATAAGATTTCTCCAACCACTTGCATACTTCTAAAATCAAATTGTTTGGGCGGGGCGCATGAATATTTTCGTTCCAAATGTAATTGGAAAACTCGCTACAATAAAAGTCGAGGGTGACACAAGAAGACTTGACGTAGGGTTATGCGGGCTTGTAAAAGCATTTTTGAGAATCTTATAAGATATTAGCTTTTTCTTCATTTTCCACAAAATAAAGCATAGTGACCGACTTAGTCCTTTGAAATTAAAATCTGTAACAAATTAATAATTTAATTATTTTAAAATTTTTGTTAAATTAAATACTACAGAGTGTAAATAGAATTCACTATGGTTAAGGTCGGTCACAGTCGGATAAGTCAAGTGATGGCCATCGGGTACATTTTTTTGAGATACACAATTACACAAAATTAAGATTCTTGGAATCTAACAAGACTAATCTAAGCACTGAAATATCTATAATAGATTATTATTATATGAACAAAACACGAAAATTTTATTAATACAATAAATAAAACGTAAAAACATGTTTAAAAGTTGTTTAAATTTATGTCTATAGACTACCAAATCTACCATGCAGTAGATATGTTTTGTTTAATGAAACTCTATTATAAATATTCCAACTCATAGCCCGTTTCGTCTTACACAGTTTCTTACATAGACCTGGAATGCTATAGAGTTAGTAAAGTTGAGGAATTCAAATTTACAAAATGCAGTGAGCATAGAAATAGTAGATGCAAAGTCAGAGCGTGATAAAAACTGATTGCAATGAACATTCACGCATGACTTATTTCCGCAGGATTTAAAGTGTTTCAAACCATAATGAAGAACGAGCGCGAGTCTGCTTACACGCGTATCCGTATCCGTATTCCGTACGTCAATACGGATATTTTTACCATTTACTACAAAGTTCTCACCAACATTTCTAACGATATTTGTATACTCCGCAAAAGCTATTTCAATTGAGTTCCATTGTGAATATACATTTTTAAATTAATTATTGCAGTCTATAAGTTTATTTTTGTAATAAATATATAGGTAGGTATTTGTGTATTTTTCTATTAATAAATTATATTAGGATTTATCTATCCATTTATTCCGATTGCGCGACATAGTGGAGGACATGTGTTTAACAGTCCATGTTTGTATGTATATATGTATGTTTGTTTCTAGGTAGCGTTGTAGAAACCATACGAATTAACCGATTTTGATTATTCTTATAATAGAAGGATGATGGTTGATGATTTTTAATGTATGGATTATCCAATACGGTCGAATCATAAAAATCTCACAGGGTTAGTAAATAATATTTAAAAGGCTTGAGTACAGCCTCTTACAATAAGCGAGCTGCGAATATGTTTCACAGCCAACTAAATTGGAGACAATAGGCACTATAGAAATCGGTTTATCTTTCACAGTCAGGTCGCACACAAGCAGCTTTAAGCAGCGAGAAACTTTTGTTATTGGTACGTATTATACAATAAATATAATATTTATTTCATTCTTTTTTTTAAGTATTTATTATTTTTTAACGTAAATCAAATGATTTGAATTTTAATAAATTTGTTGTCCTTATTTCTTAACATAGAGGGAAAGATCCTAGATGTATGTATGTATGTAGCTTGTCAATTTTCCTTCAAATAAAATTATATAGAATTCATTCGATGTACGTATAGATCGCACAAAACTACATACATTGTAATAAATGATCCTTTTGACCCGTTTTTCAAAGTGGTTCATAGCATCCTGCTTCACATGCAACACATTGGTATACCGTTACATCGCATTCAAAGTATCTAATTCAGAATTTGATACCTTATATGTACATTGTACATTGTGCCTACACTCCATACATCGTACTCTATTCAAAATTAAATCAGCTTCACGCTGTATCCCGCACACAGGGTAGGCAGAGGGAACCTAGTGTTAAGACACTTCGTTCTCCACTTTCTGCCGAATTCTGGAGGCATTGCGTGTTGAGTGGCAGAACTGAATTCTCTATTCAAATAAGTTAAATTAGTAGTTACATTTTTATCCTATGTTCACATATAATTTAATAATAATAGATACAATTAAATAGTTAAAATATTTTTACGTTGAAATCAGGAGTGTATAATTTGTAGGTACGAGTATAACAGACCAATGACCACAATCCACATACGTAATCGATTAATCAACCCCAAGTGTAAACGACCTTACATTTTTTAAATGTCATTTTTCGTTCAAGCATCTCTCAACTCTTCACTCGATTAGGGCTGTGTTCATTAAATTACTCGATTGCAGTTCCCAGTTTGTCGAGTAGATTGCACTGACGAACAGAATTTTCCAAAACGAATAAAAATCGCCCAAGTAGCAGGTTATTTGTAAATTTCACAGAAAAATGGAACTCACTTATATTGTTCGAATTAACTTTGCGCTTTCTCTAATTTCAAGAAATAAAAATACCTGATATCTTTATAAAATCTGTTCAATGTTTTGAAAGATTTAAACAATCTGTAGACTGGCCACACACCTACCAAATAGCCGTGTCTATAGCAATCTAGATGTAGATATATCGCCCAGCTAGTGGGTCAAAATTAAAGTATACAAATTCTCATAATAAAAAAATATACTAGGTATATCAAATATATGGGGTATATCCAAAGGCAAATCGAGGACTGGTTTAATTGGTTTGGAAATATTGGTTTGCGTCTATTGACACCGCTTTTCTTATTCAGTGGGAAATGCGGAATATACTGCCCGCATACACTTCAAATCATTTTATGAGTTCGGTTAATGAACTCTATATGTCCGCATTATTTTTATACTTTACATTATATATTTTTTTTATTCTTAGAAATTATGAAACTACTCAATAAGAAACTACATAAAAAAATATTAGTATAAAAAGAAACAAAAAAAATATTTATCCATAATTATTTAATAAAATTTTCATGAAAAATTATGAGATTTTTTCGATAACGATTAAAATTTTCATTTCAATTTATTAAATTTTCTCATCAAGTACTTAATAAATCTTATAGTACTCGAGCCTTACCGCATTCTTTTTATTCTTAATGTCCAACTACTACTCGAATTGCATAAATCTGTATAGACTATTTCATTAAAGATACATTTTCGTAGGTACCTATACAAATCCAACCAACATTCTAAGTTTACTGCCTATATTGAATTCTAAACCTTATTTAATATTCATCAGAAACAAAGCAGTATTTAAAAAGTTATGTTCTAAAAGAATTAATATCCGCCATGCGGGATTGTTTATTTGTCTGCTCCATTTCCTACCGGAAGCTTTAAATAGTGGCGTACTAACTCAGCACGTTGAAAGCATTCTACTACTATTAGATTTGAATTTACTATTCTTCATATTAACTTAATATTTTAACTATTAATTAATCTAGGTATATATCTCATTATAATGTTATGAGATTTCTTCTACGATGAAAATCTTAATAGTGCCTACTTTTTATATGGACAAATTATAAAATACTGCATGGAATAAATACGAACGCTTCATATTTGAATCTTAGGAATCACTATTATAAAGAACTATAGTTAGCCATTAGCATAATTTTATTAACATATATAAAAGTAATATAAAATACTAGGTATTTACAACTATTTTTGAGAGGTAGGTAGGTATATCCTTATCTCCTGTATTAGGTATGTATTATATGGAATGGTGGTTATAATCTCCATAGGTCAAAGGAAGCGCCTACATCTTAGTTCTAGTGAAGTAATAAAAGGAGAGATATAACAGTCGCGTCAGACTTCAAACGAAACGCCGAGCACGAGAGGACAGGGTCCTAACAATTAGTGCACCGTGCGTACTCAAACGACTCTTTACATACCGACTTTGCTAAAAGTTCTGAGTACCTAAACGTGTCGCAATCGTTATTGTACCTTTCAATATATTCTGAATATCATCAAAATATACTTAATGATTAATATTTTTTTCATAAAATGGAATCTCTTTCATCAAACCAACTAGATAAACAATTTGGGACTCAAGCTCTTGTCAATCAAATTCTTGAGAAGTCTTTAATAAAGATTTAAAGAATTCTAAATTAAAAATTCTTAATTAAAAGAAAGGAACAAAAGACATCAAGAACCGCTCGGTATTAGGGACTATTGTTGTTTTATATAAATATAAAGAACAAGAATATTTGATCTTCCATTCAAACCGCGTCCACAGTCGTCAATCTATTATAATGATAATACTTAAAATAACATTCTGTTAATATTTTTTAATTATTTTTTTCTTAATTGTGTCATTCGTTTGTGCTTTGATTTAATAAAATATACGTAACATAAATTATATTTTATTTATTTATTGTTATATGTATACCGCTTAAACACTTGTAAGAAAGATTGTGCCTGACGATATTAACTAAAAACTAAAATATATAACTATTTTAGGAATGGTCAAAGTAAATATTTTATAAGGCGCCAAGCGAAATACAGTTTGTAGAAGCAAGACGGCAAAGTCTAAATCGAGAATATTGCCTGACGTCTGCGATGTAATCGAGACTCTTAGAGTAATATACCTTGTACTATTTTAAAATTTATTTTTATTTTTAAATTTCATTTATGAAAATATCTTTTAGATTTTTTGTTGCTTATTATAATCGTCATATGTAATGGAATCGAAGATCAATTATCTATAAAATAATTTCAATAACATTCTCTTAAAGGACATAAAAGTGAAACCCATACCGCCTATAATGTGTGATTAAATTAAATATCAAAAATGAACACTTATCTAACACATATTGTGATAAATTAGCCATGAGGCCAGTCGTAATATCACTCAACACGACAACTCTCCAGAATTCGACGGAGAGTGGGGATGGAAGTATCTTAACGCTAGATTCCCAAATTCCCTCCCTTGCTATGTGTAGTGGGATACAACGTAAAGCTATAAAAAAATTATACTGGATCTACTTATTACGTAAAGTACGTACATATTATTATTTACACTGACATTTCATATTAAATATTTCAATAGCAGAATTTGAAGCTGTACTTTTCGGATATCATCCAACGCTCGGACGCATTTACATTATACATTAGGTATATTTTTTCCACCTCGTTGAAATTGTTGTATATATTTCCTTGTATAACAACTTTAATAGAAAATAAATTCGTATATACCTAAATAAGAATTTGAATATTATCAAAATATATTTATTCCGTTTCTTTAATTTTGTAAGGAATTTGGAAAAAAATATGTGCATAAAATGTAAATCTAGACGTACGTATTGTAAATATCTTAGGTCTGCTTGAGAAAGGATCAGAGAAGCCATTTCACGCGCGATCGCACTTAATCATACTCGGATCATCATAGGAAATGTTCAGATAAGATGACAAATAAAAAGTTTCGCTTATATCTTAATTCCAATATTGATAAGTTAATAACTTTTTCCTTTTTAACTGAGTTCTTTTTTCATTTAAAAGGAGATTCTATATTCTTATATATGTTTATTTATTTTTTGTCTACTTCATTTGTAAACTGATTTGAATTTTTTTTTATTTGAGCGAGCGTACTTGGCCATTCGTCCTATTGCTACCACGTCAGGGTTCACGTCATTTCTTATAATAATCATACATTCATTACACAACAAATTGATGATTAGGTATACCTAATACCTATTTTAAAAGTAGTCCTTCTTACAACAATAATTTTAAACTAAAACATAAAAGTAAAAAATTAAATAATAAAAAAATTTAAAACCAACTTTTAAACTAAGTAGAAATTAAAATATTGTTTTCTATGATTTAGTTTTTGTTCAAGTGTGTTCACAATAAGCATAGTTTTGAAGTCTGTTTCTATTTAAAAATATATATTTTTTAAATATCTTATCTACAAACGTTTTATATAAGTAAAATGTGTATCTATAAGTAAGTAGGTATAAGGTTTTCTTACGTATAGATACATACTCATTTGGTACGATGTGACATTGTGTAAATGTATAAATCATCGTCGTAATATTTAGATTGTATGGTTAAAATTGAATAAAGACGAAACGACGCATCTTCTCGGAAAAAATAATCTGTTCCGTGCGCAAAATTGCCGTGAATCAAATTTTGGAAAATATCTCGTTATCTCGTCCTCCTCTATAATATATGTTGATATATACACCCTCATGCTATGAAACCAAGACACTTTAGTCTTACACCATCGCGGTATGTGAGAATTTTAGTATTTATAAGAAATGCGATATCATAAGCAAATCTTTGTTTAAATTATATTCTATATATTTTAGCTGTTTAGATGCGTAACCATTATGATGTAGGTAGATTACCTTAATTTTAATAATCAATATAAATTAATATATAGGTATAATCATAATTCTAAATCCAGAGCCAATAGGCATATGTAGAGAGATTTTTTTTCCAGGGCTTTAGATTTAAACTGTACTTTTTTAATAACGGTTGTTTTTATTTTATTTTTTAGGCTTATAAGTATTTTTGTAAGTAAAAATTCGGAGGTGGACATCAGACTATTCTGGAGTGAGCACAGACTACTCGCCCACCATTCCTATGCTCATGTCAGATGTCAGAGCCATCCTTATTTGTTATTTAATCTCCGATATTGGCATAATAACATACCATTAGACCTTTTTACAATTTAATATTTTTAAAGTATTTATCTATCACCAGATGAAATATAGGTAATACAATAAACTGTTATAAAACATGAAAAGATCTTCTCGACTTTATGACAAGTCGTGCTTAATTTCCTTGTTACATGCTCTAACAGACAAACGTGCCGCGCATTCTCAAAGGAAACAATCTCATACGCTACCACAACATTTTCAGATCAGAAAATACGAGTGAAAGAGGTTTGTTTAGGATGCTACAACGATATCTTCTTTGTGGTTTAATTGAAATGACAAATCCATTTTACGTTTTAAATTGGAAAAATTAAAGCTATTCTTAGTAAGTGCCTACATATAGTAACATGTTACAGTAATAAGTACTTATGATAAAATTTATTGGTATATAAAAGTGAGAAAAATTATCGAAACAAGGATTATAGATTAACTGTATATACACATAGTTATATACAGTACCTACTTGTATTAAGTTTAAGTTGTGGACAAAAATAAGATTATACATATATATCGGCACGACGCTATGTAGCAATCAGGTTAGTTTCTAAAAACGTAACAATATTTAAATTTATAAATTAATGTAATTAATTCATGTTTTAATTACCTGTTATATTTAATATAATGTTATTAAATATAACGGTTAATTAAAACAGGAGATGTGTTTTTACTATTTCATTGTTGATGTGATTTGAACAACGTAATTGTTAGTAATAATCTATTTCATTTTAAATGTTAATTTAAATATTATTTAGTTAAGAATGCAACTTCGACTTTGACTTTGACTTGATTTAGTTAAGAATGCAAATATAATTTAACTATAATAAAATATGAAAATTATTTTTTATCTGTACGTCAATTGCATCGGTTTTTGAACGCAATCGTTGATTTTGACGTTTCGCAGCTGAATGTTTGCCGAACGAGTTTCTTTGAGGATTTTGTGTCGTAAAACTTAAGTGGAATCTATTGGATGAACAAATAATAACAAGTGTAATCAACATAGAAAATAGTGTAATACAATACTTTTATGTAAATAACTTATCTTTTATGAAAACAATATGATCCAGGTAAGTACTGTTGTTTATCGATATATAAGACTTCAGATTGATCGACAGATTGTGTACATAAATTTAAGCGACTTTTAACCTCTGCTCTTTTCTAACCGATAGTGTACCTTTCAGAAACATTAATATTTTTAAAAATATCACTCATAACATAAATTTCAAAGTTTTTCAATACGGCTTATTATCTATTTTTCATTTTCGCACAGCTAAACTTCACAATACACGGTAAAGGTTATGAACTCTATAATACCGAATGTTTATTTCTTACGAAGACATTGAGTATATTGTTTATCTTCTAAAAATCACAAGTATGAAATCTTATTAGATTTTATAAATGTGTTTTAAATTTATTTTCAGAAAATCCTGTCTTTTTCAGATTTTTTTACAGCATTCTACATTTGATTTTTCAAATTGCTGAGGTAAAGTGACATTTACATTTCACATAATTCTCTTAGTTTACATATTATGCAAATGATTCTCATATTATAATTTTTATATTTGTAGGTGATGGATCCAGTGTTAGACAATGAATGGCTTGGATGTAAGAATGATTCAATTGATGAAGCCCAAAATGTGGGCAATATTGCCAGAAGCTGGCAATGGAGGGAGAGAGGAATTAATCCACCAAACTCACCTTCTAATAAGACTGTTCTTGAGAATGCTGCTGAAGACATTTTAGTACAAAAGCCACTAAAAATAAGAGTTAGTAATGGACTATTAGCTCTGAAAATATTCTTAAATACCATTTAAAATAACAATTTGTAATTTTGCAGTGTTGTGATTTACCAGGATACCCGAGATCAACATTTTTAATGGTGTTCAGTCCTGATGGGTAACTATATTTTATGTTACTTTGAAATTACAGGAAGGAAGAATAGAATTTTCATTAATTATATTATAATTTGATTAATCTATACTTATAATAAAATTGTAATGAATCAGTGTATGTATATGAAAGATATAATAGATTTTTTTTTAATAGGCACCTTTGTTAATATAATAGAACCCAAAATAATGATTTTAAAATTTGTTGTTGATTTAAATGCAATTTTCACTATTCTATTTTGGCAAATTTCACTTAACATTTGTTTCTTTTATGTCAATTAATCCACAACTAAAATAGGTATGTCAATATATAGAGTTGCATGTGACAATTGGCTAATACTTTAGATATCAATGTATGGATATTGCTTGTAAAATTATAATGTTATTGATCACAAAAGTAACTGAGATAAAAAAATAAATTATTATGTAGTACAGGCCGGCAATGCCATGCAGGGGCCACTAATTCATAAATAAAGCCACTATTGCAGAGCAGCACATTGTCTGACTGTAAATGCAATGGTTGTGGGTAACATTCACATTCAGGCGAATGAGTTATTTTCATTTTCCATTCTCTAGTAACAAGACAAAGAGCAACATTGAGTTTCACATAGTACGGAAAGAAATAGTACGGAACGAAATTTCCTTTGCCTTGCCTGCTATGTGAGAAATGTAGTGTGAAGCTAAAGAAAAATAATAGTTCTAAATTATGTTAAACAATGTAAAACTATAAATTTTTCTTAACTAAATTTTGGATTTTACAATTTTATATTTTAGAACCAAAGTAGCTTCAACACATGGGAACCACAATGTATATGTATCTGAACTGGCTAGTGGTAAGCATGTGAGGATACTGAGGGGCCATCCTCGGACACCATGGTGCATAGCCTTTCATCCTTCACACCCACAACTTATAGGATCAGGATGTCTTGGTGGTCAAGTTCGAGTGTGGGACATTTCCAGTGTATGTATTGCTAATCGTTTTTAAGCTTCACACTGTGTCCTGTATATAACAGTGTAGACAGAGGGAACCTAGTGTTAAAATGATTTTATACTTACACAAATTTTTTATGATGTCAAGTGGTGAGTCGTGGTACTCAGTGCCGTACTTTGTTTCTTACCAGAGCTAGGAAGTATTTCATGTTCCCTAGCGGAAGTCGAAACCCACTGCACAAACACAGCCTATTATTTTATTGTAAAATAATATTTAATATGAAAAACACATTTCTTACAGGGTGGCAGTGAAGTGTGGAATGTTCGTAATGAAACAGTTATTGCTTCCATAGCATTCCATCCTAGAGAACAATTGTTGGTAATAGCAACTTTCAATGAACTCTACTTTTGGGATTGGAGTCAACCAGCACCTTTCACAAAAGTTACCACAAATAATTGCAATGAGAAAGTGAGGTGAGTTTATTATATTTAAATTGTATAAAAAAGTAATTTTATTTCTCACATTGATTTTTTTTACCATGATTGTATTGCTTTAAAATAAGCTTTTAAATAGGATTTTAAAATAAGCCACATTAATCGTGTATAATCCCTGACTTATACTGTAGTAAGAGTCCCTCAGAATTTAGTTACTGTATGTAATTTCTCAGGGATACAACCCGTAATGTTTAGTATCTACTGAAGAAATCATTCTAAAATTAAATGTGAACATCTATTTGCTATTTATTTTCTGATATTGTTAATTATAAAATATTAGAAAAACACAGGGTAAAAGTTAAATAATTTTATTAAAAAAAGGTTACATGCTTAATTTTTTGATCATCCAAATAATTTACCACTGGTTCACATAAGTTACTAAGTTACAGATTTTTCTTAAAAACCCATATAACATTCCAGATATGTGGCATTTGATTCTCTTGGATACAAGCTGATAACAGGTATATCGTTAAGAGCATCTTGCGGAGGTATTGGTAACACAGTTCTCCAACAAAATCCTATGACACCAAACAATAATCAAAGCAATGTGCGACGAGACGATCCTGAAGAAAATCCTGGACCCAATAGGCCACAAGAAAATAACTCTGGATCCACACAGGATATTATTGTAAATTCTTATCAAAATTTAGTTCAAAGATATGACAGTTTAGTACGAAATTATCAAAGGTTGTTTATGGTTCGACACAGACTTACCGTGACACCGCCTCCACCTAGTACAGTAAGTATATTACCCTAATACCTACTTTCTATTTGTTCTAAAGATTTTGCATTCAAGATTTTGGAACCTAATATAGTACTTTCTTAAACCAACCCTCGGACATGCTTATGAGTAGACATCGGATTTTATGCACTATGCAAAATATGCACTAAAAAGGGTGAAATACTATCAAAAGAACATTTGTTATTAAAATTTATGTTTATTTTAGAATTAGAATGGCAATAAATAAAATCGAAAAAAGCAACAACATATTTCAGTTCAGTTTTGTGGCGCTTTGACGAAAAGGGAAATTTGACGCCATTTCTGCAGAAACCTCTTTAGGCAAAGTTTGTCCGATGCCGTTGATAAATGCATTAATTTTCTTTATCCTTACGAGACCGAGATTTTTTATATAAAATTGCATTTAGTTTCAGTAGTACGTGTATACGTCCTTACAAATGCGTTTTATTTTACAACGATAATTTTATTATTTATTTTATTTGAAAAAAAAAACTTTCATTTTTGGGAAAAATGACATAAAAATTGTATTAGGCTTTTATAGAGTAGTTAAAACTGTGGTTTCATTTAATGTGGTGCTGACACTTCCTGTATAATAATATATAAATATGCAAACACCAATACAATATTGTTTTCCTACACCCTAACTTCTTGACAGGTGAATATTTGTACCCCATTTAAAGGTCACTATAACAATTTTGCCTCTTAGATGGACCGAGGCACTGACCCAATGGAACCTGATTCGTCGCCAGAAAACACTTTAACACGTGCTCCATTTGCACCTACGGCACAACCTGAAGATGGTAAATAATAAAAAAAATTAAGATATACCCATAGGTTGCATTTCTGAAATATTTCCAAATAAGATTGAGCTTAGATAAAACAAAGCTATTTTAAATTAAGTTCGACTACAAAACATTATTATTCATCTTCATACACTTTCTTCTTTAAATGACGTAATTATAAATTATTATATTAAATGACATCATTTCATATTTATATTTATTATTCTCAGAAAGCCCTGCTCTAAGTACATCCAATAATAGGCAGGAATCTGAAGATGCAGACAGTGAAGCAAATAATAGCCGCCTACTAAATCTTGATGCTTTATCTTTTGACAGTGGCCCTTCCAGGTAAACTACAAAAAAAATATCTAGTTTTTAAGTAACAATTTTTTTTTGTAATAAACAAATCGTCGGTCGGAGAACGGAAGTGTCTTAAGACTAGGTTCCCAAGTTCCCTCTGCCTATCTTCTGTGAGATTCAGCAAAGCTAAGAAAAACAGAAATCGTCGACTTAGAGTATAAACCTACTAACAGCCCATTAAGCAAATTCTCTGTTTATGCAAAGACTATTTTAAAAAACTATTAGTATAATATTTACAATTTCGAATATTAGTTGTATTATATGAAATAAAATAAAGATTGTTTTTGTATTTTTTTTACTTACTTACGAATGGTATAAAAATGTACATAATAACAAAAATTCTTCTTAAATCATAGAATTGTGTCGTAGGTATAAAGCATTTAAATTAAAATGTTATCATTGCAGGGAACGAAACTTAGACCGTCACGTACATGCGTTGTTTGGATCGCGACCTTCCGCATTCCACCCTTTGAGCGACAGTGGCAGATCCTTTCGCACAGTTGATCAAAGCGAACGAGCGTCCAGACTTTTACCGAATCCATTTTCATCTACTAACGGCCCTCCGCGACCTAGTGTTATCTCGTTTACTAGTAATTCCTTAGCACAACAAGATAACTCTTCAAATTCTTCACGCACTAGTATATTCCCCGCATATAGACCAGATTCACCGTCTATTTTGGATCTATCCCCCCGAAGATGGGACAGTCGCAGAATTTTTGTTTCGGTACCAAATGAAAATTCCACTTCTGCAGATAACACTGCGACAAATACCCCGAGACAAGATCCACCGTCTACTACATCAGCGACTTCGAGTCCGAGGCCCTCGACTTCTTACTCGTCCTCACAAACTCAATCGACACCTGTCGACGCTCAAACTATAAACGAAAGCTTAGATCTAATAAGAGACATTTTAAGAGATTCCGGCACGAGATTGTTGAATTTGATCACGAACATGTCCCTTTCCACTATAGCTGATGGTGAAGATGACTTGCCTCGACGGAATAGATCCACTAGAACTCAGTCCGAAGACAACAATGAAAGTGAAACGCCGATAGATTCTCAACGAGTCCGTCTATTTAGCTCGAGCTTACATTCCAGCCTTTTATCGTCGAGTTCGGAATCAGATAGTGATCAATCACCAGAAGTTAATATTTTTAGAACGCGAAATTCCACCTTTAGAGAAGATGATAGAGATGTTGACTTACCTTTTGACGAACCCTCTGGTTCTACAGATAGACCAATACACCCAGCTGATAGACTACTCTTCGGACTTGATGATCAACAGCCGCAAACTTCTAGTCGTGAAACAGGAGGCATACACGTATCAACTAATAGCAGCAGATTTCGTGTGCAAACCCAAAGTAATAGTACAGGAGAAGGTCCAAGTACATCAAGGGCTGAAAATCCTGGACCCTCAGATACTTCCAGTCGACATACTAGTGACTTCAACCCAAGACCTTCGACAAGTAGAGACAATTTTTGGAATAATGGATGCACGATTCCACCAAGTGAAGCTTTTAGAAAAGTTAAAGGTGGTGTAAATGCTTTACAAATACACACCTTGCAGTTAACTAATATGTGGCTTCGTGGGAATCGGACTACAATGCCTGAACTACGTAATATGTGGGAAAATTTACGTCGAAGAATATTAATGTTGCATAGAGAAACTGGGCGACAAGATTTACCAAGCTATTACACAAGATCACTACTTGAAAGATGTATGATGCTTACAGAAATGACGGAAAACATTACACGTTCCAACAGAAGTTCACGAAGACAAAACAATAACAATCAAGGTACTTCCGAAAGGACGCGTAATAATGATTCCCCCCAAGATGATTCATCAAACGTAGGAAGTCCCGGTGAATCGGAACAGGGTACTTCCAGAGAGAGCCCAAGTGAAACACGTCCTGGCCCTCGACCACAAATCAGGCCTAATGTGCGTGCATCGCCGTCATTAAGAAGAAGGTTGCAATCGAGTTATAGATGGCGACCAGAAGATGAGCTACGACGGCGATCGCGTAATTCTGCTGCCAGTCGCCTTTCTAACAGATACTCGAATAGACCTCGCAGAGATTTCGCTAGAGCGATAGAAATAAGTGCAACAAGGCACGAAATTCGTATGCGAGCAATGCAAGTGCTTTCAGTTATGTTTAATATGATGATGATGTGCTTAGAGGAGAGAGGCCTCAGTCAGCTTATAATAAACATGCTGCGCACATTAAAAAAGGCTTTGGCTATTACATGCCTCATGTTAATGACAAATAGGAACAGTGGTCGTACCAGTAATAGTTCGTCGCCACAACGCGTGGATTCTTTAAATGTAATTCGCTTAGAAAACGTAGAACACACGGGTCCTGTAAACGTCGATGGTCCAGATGAATCCCCTCATCATTCAATTTCCAGTGAAACTGAAGAGGACCGATTGCAAAATAATTCCAGTAAACGTATGAAGAAAGAGACAGCCACAACATCGCAATCAAGTTCTAAGGAAAGCACTCCACGCGTAAATAGAAATCCCCCTCCACCACCACCACCTCCAGCAACGCCTCAAAGCAATGCATCCCAACGGTGGAGCAATCGCCTTGCCGTGCAAATTGCTGCTGCCAATAGAAACAACTCCGCAACCGCCAGAAATAGACGTGAATTGTACATAGAGAGTAGGCGATTAAAAGCACTACATAAAACAAATCCATCCGCTCATCCGTTCGCAAAAAAGAAAGCACTACCTCCTACGGCAACTTACAGAATACCCAACTTACGTCTACTCCCCAGTAGAGTTAGAGCAAGAGCTGCATCTAGAAGAGGCGAATCTGGCCCGGAACCAATACCTGGTCCTTCCGGAATTCTTTCTGGAAATGACTTTGGGAATGCACCATCTCCAAGATTACCACCAGATGTTATGAATGAATTTGAACATAGGATTAATTTAATTAGAATGGCACATATGCAAGCCGTAAGATTAAGAAATGCAGCACGAAGTAGATTTAGACGTTTACAAACCATACGATTATATACCCCTTCGTCTGTTCGTGAAATGTTTAGCTTAAATCCGGATTTCGAAAATGGCAACGACAATCGTTCACCAATGCAAAATAGTTCAGATCCCCCTAATCTTAATCGACTTTATCCAACTTACGATTTCCGACCACACATACGGACCCTAACTCGGGAGCGCATTTTCTCTAGAGGGTCCACAAATAGACCTTCGGAGGAGTCGGGACAGATCCACGCAGTCATAAGCAGCGCGAGGGTGCCGTTGATGCAAGTGGGCGATCTCAGCATTAACAATCCTGACGCGCAAGGGAACCAGACGCAGAGGCTGCCGAGGATTCATGAGTATTTGCAACCCATTATATTGGCCCAAGTGAGTAGGTGCGACAAAAGCCTTTTGTAAATATTATTTATTAACTGCTATTAATTAATTACTTCATTTTTCTTTATTTTTATGCAATAAAAAATTACAAATTGCTCATTTTAAAAGTTACTTTTTTACACATACAAAAATCATTTTATAAACATTGTTTTATATGTTTATATTTAACTCATTTTCGTTAAATTGCAAAAAGAAAAAAAATATATATTTTTTTTCATAGGTCACTACCATTATACTTTTCTTTGGAGTATACTAAAAATGTGCTTAATATTCATTATTTACCTCAAATATAACTTGAAGCTCTACTAATCTATTTATTCACATTACATTAAATACCTATATCACAATTTTATTACATACTAGCGGCCCGCCAGCGGCTTCGCCCGTTTGAACTACATGATTATTCATTTAATAAACACAATTGACTGACAGTCATATGTGTTGATGTCAATGAATAATTTAATTTACTCGTTTAGAAACAGCCTTAATGTTAAATTATCGATTTGGGTAAGGATTAATAATATTCTTTGTAAAATAACTAATTATTGCATATTACAAAAAATACCCAAATCGAATCGAGTAATCCAATATCGAAATCGAATCCAAAATTATTAATCGAATATCGAATCGAAAATAATTAATTGAGAACCTACTTGTTTTAAAAGTATATTTCAAATACAGATTATATAAGTATAAGTATACATATAGATTTCATTCAAATGACAATAACTTTTTTTTGATGAACCAATTTTGATGAAACAAGATAGATGTTAAGGTGGGTTAAAACCAAGAAATTGGTGCAAGTTTTACGTAAATCGGTTCAGTACTTTCAGAGATTAGCGTGATCAATACATACAGACAAAAAATAAAAAAAAAAATTGTTTCCTTTCTATTATTCTTTTTAAGTGCTCCTTTATCCATTTCCGTCAAAAATACTAAATGTACAGACAAAATATTTTTACTGTTTTATGATATATAGAGATGATGTTTGTTCACTCAGAACGCAATGGTAGTGGAGGATGACCCTAACGGGGAGAATGGAGAGAGCGGTGGCGGGGGCCCTGGGGGTAGCGGGGGTGGGGGTGGAGGTCCCGGGGGCGGGGGTGGCGGTCCGGGGACAGGAGGTGGTGGCGGTGGTTTCGGCATGCGGCGCATGAGCGGCATGGCGGGGCTGCTGGACGCCGGTATTATATCCGAGGCCCTCCCCGCCCCTTCGCACCGCGTGCAGGCTTGGGACTTCACAACGGGAAATACACCTGATATTGCTGATAGTAAGTAGGATTTTTTAAGATGCACTATTTTTTAAAACATAGGACCACCTGATGGTATGTAGTTATCTTCATTTAAAAATGCTTAGGAAATACCACAGGAGATCATTCCACAGTTTGCATATACGTGAACTATGCGAAACAAAAACTCACGGACGACTTAAGTAGGTGTCTAGATAAAGCGCATGGTATCAAACAGATACCGACAAAATTGGTTTGATATTGTATTTAGTATATTGAAAATTACATTTAAATATAAATTAGAACGAATACATATCAAAATTTAAACATAGCTGGATTCCAGGGTAGGCAGAGGGAACCTAGAAACCTAGTGTTAAGACAGTTTGTTCCTCCTCACGCACGCTTGTGCCCCTGTGCCACGACGGCCTCCGGGACTATGTTGAAAATAAATATTTCAAAGTCTTTAGTTATAGATGCTAACAACATAATATTATGTAAACTGTAACGAGCATTTATATGCTTGTTACTTTTTGCATATGTTTAATCAAGCTACGTCAATAAGCCAAGTTGTAATTCTTATAAATTTCAACGTAACTTGATAAGAACTTATCGGTTAGCGGCCAAAGCGCTTGGACGGTTCCCAAGAGACGTGAGTTCGAGTCCCACAACGTTCAAATTTTTGTACGTTTCCTAAAATATATATTTAGAAACCCTTAATTCTTTTAGGTTCAAAGAACGTGGTGGTGCAGAGGTGCAGAATCCATAATGACGCTAGTATAGACATATCAAAGGACGGCAGGCTCCTGGTGGCCTTGCTCCCAGTACCAAGATTTAGAAATACTAACCACTGGTTAGGTGAGTTTGGTTTAAGGATTATTCATATTATTCACGATGATTAATTAATTTAAGAAATATTTTAATAAATGAATATTAGATGAAATTGTGATAGATATAAAGACAAAATATAAGTAGATGAAATGAAGGCTATTAGAAAATCGATTTACTGGCCTAGTTACTGTATTATCGGATATCTAGATAATAATAAAAATGTATTAAGAAAACATTTTGTACGTTTTAACCTTTTGAAGAAGAACCAATGTTGATTTTAGGAACTATTAATAAGGCATTTACGGTACGGCAAATGAGCCGTGGCCGCCCAGAACTTAGGTTTTCTGAACTCTTGCGTATTGTTCACTCGGAAACAAAAAATCAGAAGTAAATCCTAAAATGAAATCTGCGCAGCCATCCATTCTAATTACTTCAGGGCGGCCACGACTCTCCAAGCGTCAACAAACAAGCGTATAAATAGGGTAAGACTAGGGCTTGCTTGCAAGAGCTTGTTGTCGACTAGCGCTAGTTGTCAAATCGGTCAATGCCGGTTTTTGAACATAAATCAAAGTTTGGTATTTTACACGTTGGAGCTTATTCATTCTCGGTCATAAGTAACTTATCGCTACTATTTTATTTATAAATTAAATAAACTAAGTAAAGCACACACAACGGCTTAAACAAGGCAATTGTCTTCCTAATGCATCCAAGCGAATAAATTTGGTACTGTGTGCTCGACGAGCCGTCGCCGCCCTGAAGTTAGCTGTAGATGGCTGCGCAGACGTGATTTTAAGATTTTTCTTAATATTTATTACATTGTTCTCAAGGGAACAATGCGCAATATTTCAAGGCGCCTATCGTCGATCGTATTGTATAGCCCTATGTGCGCACGACTGCAGGCGTGTACTCACTGGAGTGGGCGCGGCTGGGGCAGTGTCTGCACACGGCGGTGCTGGAGCAGAGCGCTGTGTCGGTGGCGCTGTCGCCGACGGCGCGCCACCTGGCCGTGGGGCTCGGCTCGCGTCGGTTCACCTCCGCGCCGCACACTACGCGCACCAACGTGTTCGCGCTCCTCTACCGCCTCGACCCTTTAGGTGATGCATTTTATTGGTTTATTTTAATTTTTAATATGCTTTAATTAGATCGAGCTGTAACAAACTTATCTTTGATAAATTGACTATGCAATAATGGTATTGGCTAACTTTTAAAAATTGTAGCATCATATGTACGTGAGAACACAATAATATGGCATCATTATCGTCGAGCCCGTCTGGTGATGCAGCTGGCTCCAAAACAATTCAATATTCAGGTTCTGGAACCTGAATATTGACATTCTTCAGACCTCACTAGTAAACCACTCGAGTTTAACCACTTTTAACATATAGCTCCGTGTACATATTCCACAGCACTTACAGCACTTGGTATAGAAAAAGGTGTTTTTAGTTGTTTTTTAAACTATAATATGTGAGTAAATAGAGCAAGTTAGACAGAGGAACCTAATTTTAAAACACTGTTCCCCATGCATATGAGTTTAAGAGACATTGCATGTTCTCTTTTTAGTAGAGCAAAGAAATCAATATATTAAATTCCTCAAGGATATCAGGTTTCGTCTGGTCGTTTGGGCAGTTTCTATGGGGACACAATTGCAACACGTAGGTCTCTTAGAGAATATAAAAATGTTTAAATAAATATTATTATTATTATAGAAAGTTCAAGCCGGACCGGTTTGTCTCCAATCAAGGAGTTGGAGCAAACATGGGAGCATGGGTTCACCAGCCTCAACTGCTTACGATGGGCTCCGCAACCTGGACAGGGCCTGGTGTATGCAAATAATACCGGACAACTCATCATTATGAGTTAAAACATTAATTAATATGTATGGAGAAAGAAGAAAAGTATGGAAAACTCATCATAATCATGAATTAAAAACATAATGTGCTAAAAATATTAAAATGGTAGATATAATACTATGATGGTTGTATGTTATTATGTTTATATTGTGGTTACCGTTATAAACTTTGAAGAAATCCTAAAATGCTCTTCCAAGTATGAACTTCTAAATGTATCAAGATTTATCATATATTTTTAATGGATAATATCTATTAAAAAATATGATGAGTATTTCTTATATATGCATTTTAAAATATGAAATGAAGTGACAACAAGCACAAATATACATAATTATACGTTTGCTGAAATTCTTAACTGCGTTATTTATGTTCACGATTCACTTATGCAAATATCGAACAAGTTGCGGTTTTACTAAGTCTCTGCAACATTCTCTTTTTTAAGGTGCAACCTTCCAACCAACCAATCCTTCGTGTGTTCTTTAAACGTGATATTGGCAAAGTGTTTAGTGATGAATTGGCACGTTTTGGAATTATGGAATGCCATAAATAAAGAATATAACAGACATCTAGACAAATATTAAGTGAAAAGTAAAAAATATTATGAAACGAAAATATATTTTTTTATATTCAATATTTGACTTGAACCCATTGAGTTACAATTCTAATATGTTTATTTAATTTTAAAACAGTAAATTTTTCGGTGAATATATTCGTAGTACATATTAATTTAAATTTCTAATATTTAATATAAATTTTACAACTTAAATACAGATTTAAGTTGCCCATTGAAAGAATAATGTTTGAATCTCAATTTAAATGTAAATTGACTCGTTTTTATTCGTAAATTCTTCACTAAAATGTCATATTCTTTATTATAAATATGTATGTACGTACAGGTTGTGGGTTGTATCCCCACGCGGGAGGACTATATTTAATAACATTCTCCTGCTCGTCAAAACACAATGTCTTAAAGCAGTAAGAAAACGCAGTGTCTAACTACCAATATCTTCAGCACCTTCTGCCTATCTTAATGCGGAAAATAGCGTGAAGCAACAATATATGTACACAACACATAAGTACTCAGTGTTAAAATCCCATAAACCACAACTGACAATTTTAGTAAGTAAACCGCGAAAAGAGGAATTCATTTGCTCTAAAATATGACTATAAATATAAATTTCTTTTAATTTATCAGCCAATTATGATTCGATTTTGATGATTTGGTTTTTATTTGATAGAACATGTTTCAGATTGTTTTATGATTGGTAAAGCCTTTTTTGAAGAATCAACAAAAACAAAATATTCTATTCAGTTTCACGTTTATACTTTTTCTCTTTTTCATGATATTTCTGTCTTTTTTGTACTATTTCATAGCAAATTGTTTGGCATTCTGGGTAAATAAAATATTTAAAAAAACATCAGACTTGCCTTCACTTAGCTATGACTACTACTGTCTTACATTTACGAGTTATTAAAAACTATTAATTTACTATCACAGTTTTTATATCAGGCCCTTTTGAAGATGATGCGTATTAAATAGTGGTTTTTTATGCAGATTTTTTTTTTCAAGACAATTTGAAGTATCATCTATGTAAATAGTTATATATATTTTTTCTTCACTCTTCATGGAGTAGACAAAAAGTCATCATTTATTTGTTTTCAAAATGTTCGTAGACCATATTTGACTTTAAATCAACTGGTTTGGATATTCAAAAAATATAAAAAAATATGAACAAATAAAACGAATTAATAAAATCCTTGCACCATATTGAGTGCATAATTGTTTAGTAATCATTTAAAATTCTGCACATTTGTATGCCTTTTAGTATGTGGAGGCAAGATGTAATGTACTGCTAGCTGACAACTGACTGTACAACCCACATTTATTTATCATTTCGAGTTTCATATGAAAAAACTTAATGTACCGGAATAATAAATCTTTCACATCTTGCTGCTTCATTTTTTATGTTTATAAAGGTAAATATAAATAACATATAATAAAAAAATGTAAATCTTATTTTTATTATAAATTAGTGAGTCCCTACGTCACTGAAATCTGAAAAGAAATCAAGTTTAAAATTCTGATATTCATTCAACTCAACTCATTTTAGTGAAATTGTAAATTATTATCTAAATAAGAGTTAAGAAACTATTATACTTATTATGTCTTCAAAATAATAAAAATTATAGAATCAAAATCAATAGTAAATTTGAGTGTATTTTTTTGATACAAGTCTTAATATTGTAATTAAGAAAATTATATTGCTAAAAAAATGTTTGCTAGTTGTAAATTGCAACGGCAATTTATTGTACAGTTAAAAATTAGCGTTCTTAATATAACTGATCTCGTTGCATTATGCGGTTTAAAATTAATTGTAATATAACACTAAATTCTAGTTATTCATACTAAATATTATATTAAATTACATTTCTTCAAAATTAGTTTATATTTACCCTTTACACAATCACATTCATGTTGTTAATTTAGTATCAAATTAAATAATATGTATTACAGAATTTTCAAACATGCAATGTTTTGCGCATATAATACTTTTTTTTTAATAAAATATAAACTGCCATTAAAGCATTCTTTATTTATATTTCTTATCTTAGGGAAATTCGGAATCGTAATTAAGAAATGTTTGTTAAAGAAAAAAATTAACAATATTTTTTTTCAATTTAAAGTTATTTAATTCTGTATATTCCACCTAAAATCTTTTTATATACTTATAATGTTAAACACGAGAACTGTTAAAAAATACGTTGTATAAAAAAGATACAAAATTGTGATGTTTTTTGTAGTTGTGGAACATATAGAAGTTTGTTTTTTTATTTGGTTCCAAAATAAATACTTTTGTTAGTACATTACCTTTTGTTAATGATTTTGAAGCTTACGTCAAAAATATATCGACTCCTGTTAAGATTTAAAAATGCATGTCACTTACAAGTATACTTAACAATCAATATTCTGAAGCCAAATATAGGAAAAAATACTTATGTATTTATAACACTGCTCTATGTACCCGAATTATATAAAATTTCCAAATTTTGTGTAAGAATATATATAAAAAATGCATTTCTTTTTAAGAATTTTATGGCCTAATTTATTATTATGTTAAAATAATGTAGATACAACTGTTAAAATAATATCGTAATACCTAATATTTGTCATGAATTTAAGATTTTTGGTTTTGTTATAAAAAAACATTTTCTATTTTGTTTTTTACGATTATTCGAACCTTTAAGAAACTAGACAAGTAACTTGAAACAAGCTATGAAAAAAATACTTTTCTTTTACTATTTTTTAAGTTATCCGATTAAATTATGTTTTGTCAAATGTAATCATGTCTTTAATTTTATAGCGTTTAAAAATTAGATGTAGATAAACATTATTTATCAAGAAAATAGTCGTTTTATGATTCCTTGTGCGTAGCATGGCTTAAATTTGTGTAAATAATTAACGCCTTAGTTTTGTTTTTGAAACTTGGAAAACCTATTAAATTATTAGCGATATATTATGTTATATGTAAAATTTCAGTCATTCAAATAAAGAAAAAAACTAAAAGAATTTGGTTTGTAAACAAATAATTTTATATTAAATTCACTTTTATAAATTGGAATATTTAAACCAATTAGTTCTTAGATTATGCAAAGCTATTGGTATGTATATATGTATTATGTTTTTTTTTTGTGATAGAAATAAAATGTTACTTTTTAAACATATGTATAGTTACGATAAGTCGAGGTGTACAGCAAATTGCTTGTCTAATAAAAAATGTAATAGTAATAAAGCAATTTTACTAATTTGGTGTCTTATCTTTCTCCATGCATCCTTTTTATCGCACAGGATATGTCTATTATTTAATGGTTTTTAGTTCCAACGTTGTATTGCGCATATAACAAACAGGCTAGGTAGAGGGAACCTAGTGTGAAAATACCCCGTTACCCACTGTCCGCACAAATGTCGAGACATTATGGGATGACAATGATGCAGAACTCAATGCCTTGCAATGTCTTGTTGCCAAACCAGGGAAAATAATTCATTCTACTTAGTGGGTATGGGAATCAAACCCACAACCGTCGCTTTTACAGTAACACGTGTCGCTACACCACGGTGGCTTTACTACGTTTTCAATTCTGAGGAAACAGAAAAAAATTAAACAAATTAAGAATGATACAAATATTTTATTCAGTTTCAAAAATGTGACTGCATTAATGACACTGACAAAATAAAGATAAATTTTAAAATATAGGATAAAGTAATTTCGGCAATACATACAAAAATATTTGTGAAAAATTGCAAATCCTATTACAATGTTTAAGCACTTATGCGGAACTTTGTCAAAGTAACGTCGTACACAAACAAGGAACAATATTACTATCGCATAATAAATAACCAATACTGACAATATATAAAATATATTTTCCTTCATTATTCAACAATCTATACTTCTGACATTGAGAGTACAAAATAAACAAAAATAACATGTCATATTTACAAGTCTTTTAGATCTCGACTTTCCCAATTTCGACGCCAATGTGGTCTAATCCCATCAATGGTTGAACGTGATGCGATAAAATATACTAGTTCCATTGTGACTTAGGAACTGTCACTAAACACGTCATAAAAACTAAAAAAAACACGGTTCTAACAACTTACAAAAGATATAAGTGGAAACCATAAAAATAATTCTAATTTCTACAAATGTTTTAAAAAAATGTTAATTTGCTCGTAGCACTTGTAGTTTCATCCCTGACTGATCACAGACCGAATGTAACTCCAGCCTCCAGCGACCCTCTGGTGACTTAGAAGCGTTTATATATAATAGCATCTATAACTAACTTCTTTTTGAGGAGGAAGTGGCGTTTTTATTAAAATGCAATAAAATAAATGTTAGTGTTCTGATGGCTTCAGCTCTTTAATTTGCTTTATTAGATAAGCCTTCTCGTCGTTGAACTGCTCGTCCTCTGAACGGTCCGTGTGGAACTTGGTGAGGAAATCTACCAATTTGTCCTGATTTCTTAGCAAAATGTCCAATATTGGTTTAGGTTTATTAGGATTTGCTACAAATACCTGTAAATTATTAAATATATTTATATTATTCCTTACGGCTTTAAATAATATAAAAAAAATAATTACAATTATTTAATACTACGAAAGTTAAACAAAACTTTTGTTTTATCGTTGTATACTGTATAGTGAAGTATATTTTTAATTAAACATAAAGTTGTTATTTATAAATATATCTTGTATATACTTTTTTTACTAAATCTAACACTTTAAAGATCATATTTAAATTAGGTTTATTTTTCTTACAAGGTTAAACATCACGTGACGTGGACAATGACGTCACACGATAAACTAGTAATAATGAAAGTTGCGTCGTAATTAGTAACTAAGTTTTCAACGTGAAATGACAATTTTTACTTCGCAAAAACAAAACTCAAACGTGATTTTTTTAATAACCACGTTTTATTTTAAAATAACTATATTGGCTCGGCAATCTTTTAACGAAAACTTGATGTAAAATACACTATCTTGCCTTATAATTTTTCTTTAATTTTAATTATTTTAAAAAAATAATATGCAAATATATTATAATTTTTTCCATTACCTTAAAGACATGGAAAGCTTCGAATTGAATGTTGCGTGATTTCTCTTTAAGCATATTCATCATAAGCTTAAGGTTATCAGGGTTCGTAATATAGCGTGTCATTATAGAAAAGTTGTGTCGATCTAAAAGTAGTTCTCCAAGTAGTTTTAAGCTCTGCCGTCGAGTGACATAATTTTCGGAATTTAATAGACGCTGGTAGTGACTAAACACTTTATCATAATTTGCTTCTAAAAACTCGGCACATAATATTTTATGTCGAGTTAATAATTCCTGAGGAACAAAAAATTTAATATAAAACCTTTTATTCTTCGTTATATAGATGCAATGAAACAATGTTAAAACGTAAAATTGAAATTGTAGGTTCAATCCTCACTCTTCACGTTTTTCATTTCATTTCTTTGGTCTGCTAAGATTAAACGTGGTGTTAAAATGTCCTAATACTGGGTAAAACTGAATGCGTTAACATTGTTTTTTTTGCAAACTTCAGTATATGCTAGAAAATATGATACATGATTATAAAAAGATTTGAAATTTTCTAACTGTTAAAGAGAAAAATAACCCTCCGGTTAAACTAGAGTTAGTCTAAGTATGAGTATGATTAATGTTATTAGCTAATAGGTGTATCCTCTGTGTTAGCCCAAACACATGATAATACCTTTTTGGTATCAATTGTTAGTATAAACCTTTAAAATGTCATATATATAACATAGTAATTTAAACAAAAACATTGAAATTAAAAGAAATCGTCATCAATCATCAGATATCAATTATGTTATTTGGACCTGATCCAATGGTCTTTTAAATATTAATACATCAAATTAAAAGTATCTCATAAAAAAAAAATCAGCTTGACACTGTATCCCGTACACAGCAGGGTAGGCAGAGGGAACCTAGTGTTTAAGACACTTGTTACCCACCGAATTCTGGGTTGCGTGGTGAGCGACGGAACTCAACGTCGCGCTTTGCCTCGACACCAGAGCAAAGAAATGAAAATATAAATTTAAATAAATATTTCATTTCGAGTTAGGATCGAACCAACACCCAGTCGTGTTTACAGTCACACTTTGTGCCCCCTCACCACGACTGGCCTGTATTTGGGCTGTATATTGTTTTATTTTGGTTATAATACCTAATGGTTCAATTTGCAATTGAGCAAAGTTTTATTTCTCATTTCACCTAGTAAATTAAATTATACTATTAAATTCCATCTGCATGATGAATTCATTATTATTGAGTCATAATAATTTAATGCTTTGAAATTTAAATTAAAATGTTTGATTTCCTCGAGTGGGAATCTAACCCACAACCTGTTATGTATATAGTTGCACAATTGTACTCCTGCACCATGACTGGCCTCATATCATATTAGTCCTATCAATAAATAATATAGCAAAGACAAACCTTAAAAGTAGAAAAGGCATCAGAGGCAATATCAAAAGTTGATACTTCTACATAACGGAAAAAATTGTAAAAGTCATCTGAATACAACATTATTTTGGCTAGTGCTTCATATCTAGCACACTCTCGTAACATAGTACCACAGTTGGAAGCAATTTCCTGGTGTTCATATCTACAATAAGTTGATTAGTATTTTAAATAACAACAAAGAAATATGACAATAATCAACATTTCAAAATTTGATTCTCATTTAGGGGAATAATTCTTTTGATTTACTCACTCTGGTAGAAAAATTGTGTTCCACCACTATGTTTAAAAATATGTTATATGCTTTTAATACATACACACCAATATATATAAAAAGTGCTTCTTACCCAGACATCAAAGTGAACAATATTTCTGGTTTAGTACAAATATATTCAACTGTAGGTGAGCGAGTGCCAATTTGACGTCTAAGAACATTGTTGAAAACTTGGGCTACATCCTTCTTGCCTTCAAAATCAATACGATTTAAATTCTAAAAATAATTATTTGATTAAAAATATTATATAGAATATATTAAGGGTTTATATTAGGATAAATGGTGTTACTTGGATTAATAGCAGCAGCAGATTTGTATTATAAAGCTCTTGTGCAAGTTGGGCTACAATGATATCTGTTTGTGGTTCTGCATCAGAGGTACCATAGAGCATATTCTTGATCAACACCTGTATTATAAGAATGTATATTATTTTCAGTGTTCATTTAATTACAATAACAGTAAAATAATATAACCTACCAAATTTTTGCTCACATCTTCTTGGGCCTTTTCGGCTTTCTTATCACCTCTTTCTAACGCTGTGACAGCATCTTTTAAAGACCTTACTAACTCCGCAGGGCTCTTCTGAGATTTCCCAAAAAGAGGCATAGTATTGGAATTACTTTTACAATAGATCTTTGTAACAATCGTCTACATAAGATTATACCTGCAATGAACATCAATAACTAAAACAGATTATCATAAGATCGCAGCACTAAGTACATGCACTTGATGTTCACTAGAATGCAAGAGAAATAAAAATGCGATTTGACTAGTTTATAAAACGTTCGCCAACCTGGCACTCTATTAAACAACATTAAATATATCTAATAATGGATCAAATCCCTCCCGATATACGTTAATAATATGAAATTTCACTCACAGTCTAATATTTAATAAAATAAAATTATATCTAGAGACAGCACAGGCAGACGAAACGAACAGCTGTGATGTCAATACAAATATTGCCAGCTTTTTAAATTAAAATAAAAGTCATAGTTCACAGGTAAATAATAAAATAACAAGGAAATTTGTGACAAAATATGCTTAAATTATTTTTATATAATATTTTTTTAACTAAGCAAAAAGCAAAGCATCGTACCGAACCGTGCTGTACCTTAATATAAGATTATAACCGCAAATATCTTTTGTATCTATTGCATTAATTTTTATCCAATGCCAATGTAATACTATGCGGCATACGTATACATACTAATATGTCAAATTGTCAAAGTCAAAAGGTGATGGAATGGAATAGTGATTCTACAGAGCGTGTGCTGCTGTGCTGTAAAGTAATTTAAATTCGCGAACGTGGGCGGTAGGATACATCTTAGGTTATAGGTTGTAGTAAATATAATATTTTGTATTCTATATATTAAGAAGAAATGGCTGAGGCAAGCGAAAAAATTTCAAAGAAGTGAGTATAGAGTGACGAAATAAGACAATATGTATATTTTGAAGAAAGCATTGCCAATTTTGGCGCACCGAAACTTAAATTATTTAACAAAATCTGTAAAATATTCGTCAGCTTTGAATACACGGTTGGTTTAATTCCTAACATTAACAATTTTGTATTGTACATTACGATTAATTTCTATAAATTTGTAGCGAACTCAAACGGAGGCTAAAAGCCGAACAAAAACTTAAAGAGAAAGCTGAGAAGGTAGCTCAACAGCCAACTGTTATTGCCGAAAAAAAAACAACAAAACCAGAAGAGGAAATTAGCCCTAATGAGTATTACAAACTTCGATCAGGAGCAGTTGCAGCTCTTAAACAAGGAGCTACAGAAGATCATCCATATCCTCATAAATTTATCGTTACAATTTCTTTAGAAGAATTTCTTGAAAAATATAGTAATTTGAGCAATGGAGATGTGTTGGAAAACATTTCAGTATCTGTGGCTGGCAGAATTCATTCAATAAGAGAGTCTGGAGCAAAACTTATATTTTACGACTTAAGGGGAGAAGGAGTAAAACTACAGGTATATATAAATTTTGCACTCAATACACCAGTTCATATTTCTTATAATGATGAATACTAACTTGTCTTATAGGTAATGGCTAATGCCAAACTGTATGAATCTGAGGAGAAGTTTGCTAGTGACACCGATAAACTTAGACGCGGTGATATAATTGGTTGTATCGGAAATCCTGGTAAGACCAAAAAAGGAGAACTTTCGATAATACCAAAAACAATAAAATTGCTGTCTCCCTGTTTACATATGCTTCCACATCTACACTTTGGCCTTAAAGACAAGGAAACCAGATTTAGGAAGAGATATTTGGATCTAATTTTAAATGATAGAGTAAGAATAATCATAATATTCTGTGTCATATGTATAAAAAAATAAAAATAATTACTAATATTAACTTTTTGTGATAATCATAATGATGTATTATATTGTTAAATTTAAGTTTAGTTTTTTAATTTAATATTAAATTTAAAAAAATCATAATTTTAGGTCAGGCAAACTTTCTACATAAGGGCAAAAATAATTTCTTATGTAAGACGGTTTTTAGACAACATGGGCTTTTTAGAAATAGAGACACCAATGATGAACATGATACCTGGAGGAGCTACAGCAAAACCTTTTGTAACTCACCACAATGACCTTGATATGGATCTTTACATGAGAATAGCCCCAGAATTATATCACAAGATGTTAGTTGTGGGTGGACTAGATCGTGTATATGAAATTGGAAGACAGTTTAGAAATGAAGGTATTGATTTGACCCACAATCCTGAATTCACAACATGTGAGTTCTATATGGCGTATGCTGATTATCATGATCTGATAAGTATTACTGAAACAATGTTATCTGGGATGGTTAAAAGTATCCATGGTACTTACAAGGTAATATTTCTTATCATTTGAATCTTGTGATTTACTTAATTTTCAAATTATTCTATTCCACTGCAATTCTTATGTTTTTATGTTTGTATGTTTTTAATTGTGTGACAACTTTATTGATTGTTTGTGATAAATTATATCACAAACATTTCTATTTTCTTACCCTTATAAGGACTTTTTTTTTATTTACATGGGACTACAATAAATTAAAAAAATTTATACTGAGTAAAAAATTATGCATGAATAAACATAAAAAATATATATATGCCTTAATTAGAGAACTTTGGACACAAGCATGTGACTGTAAAAACAACAGTTGTGGATTAAATTCAATGCCTGCCTCAATATGCAATGCTTTAGTAATTTGACGGAAAGTGGACAATGGATTGTCTTAACTTTAGGCTGGGATCCTAAAGCCTCTGGTTCCCTCTACTATGCCTGCTATGTGTGGGATACAGAGTCAAACTGAAAAAAAACTAAAATGAGAATAATTTTAAACAAACAAGGACACTTTTAGGTAAAATATCATCCAGATGGCCCTGAAGGAGAAGAACTAGAAGTAGACTTTACCCCACCATTCGCCAGGGTGCCAATGATTGCCACACTCGAGAAAGTTCTAAATGTGAAGCTTCCACCCGCAGACAAACTGGATACCGCTGAAGCAAATGCTATGCTCAGCCAATTATGTGAAAAACATGAAGTAAGTAAAATTGTCACTATTCCGCCACTCAAGGCTTAAATGTCTCGAAAATTGGGTAGAAAGTGGGGTACAGAGCATCTTAACAATTGGTTATCTTTGCCTACCTTGGAATATGCGGGATACATTGGGTATATTGCATTATTTGTTTTCTTAAATTTTTAGGTTGAATGTCCTCCCCCAAGAACAACAGCAAGACTTCTGGATAAACTTGTTGGAGAATTCCTGGAAGATAAATGTATTAATCCTACTTTTATTTTGGACCACCCTCAAATCATGAGTCCATTGTCCAAATACCATAGAGAAATAGCTGGACTCACTGAAAGGTAATATGAGCAAATGTATAGAACTGACTGTAGTCAAAACCTTAATTTAACTTCTATAGAAATCTAGTTTGTACAAATTATTCTTAATTAGAATATACAAAACACATATATGTATGTATATGGCCATTATGTAACAATGAAATAACACTTGATTGTAAATAGGATGGACTTGAGCTTCATCCCCACTCAGAGGTATGATTTTTTTACCAGAGCCCCCTCTGAAAGACAAAATTTCGCTTTTCAAAATTTCAAAACAATTTGGATGATACAGACAATGGAGGGTCTTAACACAAAAGTCCCTCGTTCTCTTCGTCTATAATTCTCTGAAACATGATAAAGTTAACCATTATCAGCTTCCATTTACAGTTAAGGGTAACTAAGACAAAATTGAATGAAATTATATGTACATCATATTTAATATGTATAGTATAATAAAAAATATACTAAGTATCTCAGTAATCATTGAATAAATAAATATTGAGATAATTTATACATATTATTGGCACTTGTATTATTAAATAATAGTAATGACTGATTGTGCTATGCGAAGATTAAGCTTTCTTTTATTTCTTCTATTGTTACTTGAGTTTAGATAAAGTTTATATTATGCAATTACTTGTTTTTTTTTTAGATTTGAGCTATTTGTAATGAAAAAAGAAATTTGCAATGCTTATACCGAACTGAATGACCCAGCAACTCAAAGAGAGCGGTTTGAACAACAGGCTAAAGATAGAGCAGCTGGTGATGATGAAACACCACCAACAGATGAGGCGTTTTGTACCGCCCTTGAATATGGACTGCCTCCTACGGCTGGCTGGGGTCTTGGCATTGATCGTCTCACAATGTTTTTAACAGATTCTAATAATATTAAAGTATGTTACTATTTGATAACTTTTTAGAAAGATTTTTTTTATTACATTTATGTAATTAAGGCTTTTGTGATGCAATATCACCGTGTCTACATTGTGACCGTTGTTCGATGGAAAGAATTATAAACTTGTTTTCATTTCCTCACTCTAATAACAAAGCAAAGTGCAGCATTGACTTACGTTTCTTAACACTTAATGTCTCCAATATTAGGCACTGTGGGGACTGAAATGTTTTAACACTAACTATACACATATAGGATACAGTGAAAAGAATCTAATAGATTCACTCATAATATAGCCAAATATTTATTTTGTAATGTAATATTTTTTATTACAGGAGGTGCTGCTATTCCCAGCTATGAAACCTGATGATCCCAATAAACATAACATTGAAGAAGAATCAGCGGCAAATGGTCCTCAAATTCAAAATGGCGCTTAAACTTAGCAACACTTTTCTGTATAACATACATCTTTTAACAAATAATAAAAACAGTAACAATAAAAACATTGATTTTAATTTTATTCTGTCATCTCTTACATGAATCACTTAGTGGTAAGTTTTAAACCCTGACTGTTCCAATTATTTCACCAATTATTATTAGGTGTTGGAATCAAACTTATTGAGGTTTAAAATAAAATCTTTGATTTTCGTGATTATTACACATTTTAAATGATAGTACAAATAATCAGATTATAAAAGATTATATGTATAGTCTACCTGTGTGCAAGTTTTTGAAATGTTATGTTTTCAAAAATGTATGTTTAAATGTTAATCAGAAAAGTTTAGTTTAAAATAGGACTTTTGTCAAAATACCTCTTACACATTCTACCGTTTATATATGGCTCTTAAGCTCTTTCTGATCAGTTTGTTGGTAAGTTGTAATACATATGTTAACACAAATTAATTCTGATACCTATCAAGAAAAACATAATATATAATTTCATCATAAATAATTTATTTACTATCTTGGTCCTCAACAAGGTCCTCAGTAGAATTATAATGTTCACCTAAACTGTACATGTGCCTATGATAGGAAAGTATCAAAGGTGGACCTTCAAATTCAGTTCCTTGTTCTATTGCTTCAGGTCCAGTTGCTTGTATTATAATAATATGACATTTCAAATCATTAGATATAGCTCTTATTTCTAATTGTCCTCCCCATACTTTCGTGTCACTTATTTTTTTGCAATATTCTTCAAATTCAACATCAGTAAGCATTTCATTGGTCTCTGGATTATTTAGAAATGGCATAAAATCATCCTTATTTTCTAAAATATGCTTAGCCACATTTCTTCTTAAATCTTCTACATGTATTATTTTATTGTATTTTTTTTGTAATTGATGCGCAACAGCTTTATACAAGCAATCACCATCCGAAGGTATGGCGAAAATTTTTAATTTTCTTTCTTTTAATTTTGCATATATAGCTTGATTTTCCAAATTTCTAGGCCCATTTCGATTTTCTTGTTCTTGTAACTTAATTTCTATTAATCGATTTCTCTCTTGCTCGAGCTTTTTATCACGGCGTTTTTGTGCTTTTGAAATTTTTGTTTTATGTTCATTTTCTTGAGGGTCTTGATTTATTTCTACATTTATATTGGCATTTTCTTCATCATTAACTAATTCAAGTTCTTTTTTATGTCGCATTTCAAGGTCTGCTTCCAACTTAGCAATTTCAGATACAAGCTCTTTTTTCCTTGTTTTATCATTTTTAGCTGCTTTTTTAAGAGCTTGGATTTGAGCTTGTAATTCTTTTTTTTCTCTGCTATGTTTTTGTTGTAAAGAGAGTTCACTCGAATCTGAATTCTCTTCCATTATTGATTAAAGCTGTTAATTAAAAATATATGTTCAAAAATAAGTGAATATGTATAATAACAAAAAATATAAATGTGTTTAGGTTAGTGATAAATGACAAGATGACAAGTGACAAAGACAATTATTAATAATATACAAAAAAAAATAAAGGATGTTATAATTACAAGTCGCAAAAATTATTAGCTTATTATCGAAATAATAAATTTCTAATTAATAATGAATAATAAAAAGGTGATATAGCTATCTTTGTTTAATTTTCAGAATAAGGACAACATCCAAGCTTTTACTTTAGTACACTATAGATAAAAAAACAGGATCCACAAAAATAATATATTTTGATGTTAACTGGACTTCAAAGTTCTTATTGCGGTGTAGTAGTAATAGGCGTTAATCATTTGAAACGATTATTTCAACTTTTGTCCATAGTTTAGTACATTTCTTTTTTTAAAAAACTAATATTTGTATTAACATTTATGGTTTGTGATGTTGTCTTGTTCATGCCAATTGGCAAGTTACTGAATAGCTCTTAAACCATAAATGTCAATTTAGAAATGTCAAGTGAGTGGTAAAACGATTTTAATCTGTTTGCGTTTGCAAAAATTTTGGAATATTAAATTGTAATTATAAATATTTTTTTCTTGCACTTTAAAGGAATCTGTGTTTATTTTTGATTTTCAACATATAATTGAAATCAAGTAAAGGGTATTGTTAACATTGATTTTCATATAGAAATTAAATTTGTGTTATATTTTACCATGAACCCTTGTTCTGTGGCAGCTCCACAACAAGATATTGAAGGAGACGGCAGGTGGAATAGCATTGTAAGTTTTGTATTTATTATACATATTGAAACAAGTTACAAGTAAAAATAAAAGTGCCTACACATTAATTTTTGTTGGACAATGACTTTCCAGCATAAAAGATTTCTTTCGGACGCAAAAGGCAAAGACGGAGACGTCATTTTCATCGGAGATTCCATTCTCCAAGCATTAGAACATACAGAAGTGTGGAATCAATGGTTTGCCCCACTTCATTGCCTTAATTTTAGCATCTACAATGATCAAACCCAAAATATACTATGGCGTATCAAGAATGGAGAGTTAGATCATGTTGATCCCAGGGTAATATATATATATATATATATTTTTTACAAAAATGATTATTGTAATATATTCTTTAATTAAAAAGTAATATTTTTTGTTTGGTGTTAAGTGAATTAACAGAATTATATATTTCAGGTGATAGTTTTACATGTAGGGACTAATAATTTCATTCATACACCGGATCAAGTCTGTGAAGGTATCTTAGAAATAGTTCATACAATCAGAGAAAAACACCCCAGTGTTTACATTGTACTGCCTGTAAGTAAAAAATGTTGTATGGTTAAAAACCCCTTAAAATATATATGGGAACATAATTACTATTTATATGTTATTTTTTATTTCAGAGTTTACTTCCAAGAGGTCAATATCAAAATGTATTGAGAGAGAAAAATGATAAAATTAATCAACTCTTACATGAAAAAGTTGCTCAAATGAATAAAGTTGAAATGGTATCAATAGACAAAGGATTCATTCAAAATGATGGCACAATAAGCCATCATGACATGCATGACTATTTAATTCCTACAAATGCAGCTTTTAGAAAAGCCTTTGAACCAGTATATGATCTTTTGCAGCAAATACTATCTGAAGGGGAACCAGAAAAAGACTTAACACCTTCTGAATAGCCATAGATAAATAAACACTTGGTAGCTTTTTATGCAGCAAGCTTATTGTGATTGAATATTAGTACTTAAATTTAGCTTTTTTATCTTAGACTTAAGTGTCAAATATTTTATATTAATTTATTATTTTCTTATTATACTTTTACATTCCAAATTAATAAATTGATTCATTGGCTGTGTTAATATTTTAGGCTCTTGGTAGATCACAATGCACTTAATTATAATGAAAATTTAGGAATGGGCACTAAATCATACATTACACTAAAAATATACATTGGAAATGATAATAAGTTATAAATATGATAAAGCAGATAACTGGAAAACCATATATAAAAAAATATTGTGTATTTACATATATTTTTTGTTGAGTATATATTACTTCTGCCTATAATTTGCAGCAGTTTAGAGTTTTTTAACTTATTTAAAACAGTGCAAGTGTAATGAGTCAACCTGATGTATAAGATGATGATGATCTCAAATCAACCGACCTCGAAAAGAAAGGTTGTATTTAAGACTATTCCAAAACTGCCCTAGGGATAATATATCTTTAATCAGAATGATATCTTTTATACTAATCGAATTAAGCTTCAACTTGTTTGTTAATGTGTGGATCATATAGAAATGAATAAAGCAATGTCTTAAATTTAGATCAATATTTAGAAAATTAAATAAAGTGGGCCAGTTGTGGTGCAAGGGCACAGAGTGTGACTGTAAATGCCACTAGTTGTGGGTTGCATCCCCACACAAGGTAATGTAATATTTATTTAAATTTATATTTCCATTTCTTCACTCTGATGAGTTCCACCACTCAACACGCAAAGCCTCCAAAATTCGGCAGAAAGTGGGGAATGGAGTGTCTTATCAATAGGTTTCCTCTGCCTACCCGCTGTGTGTGGGGCACTACATTAACCTAATTGATTTATTTATTTTAAATAAAACATATTTTTGTAACTACTTCTGTAACATTGATCAAATATTATTTGACTGTAATCAAAATATACACATAGACATATTGTGTAGTATTACAAAATAAAATAACCATTAAGAAACAATATACAATATGTAGTGGTTTTCTTAAAAAAAGATAATGCTAATTTGTTTTCTATATGATTAATTTGTATATGTCTTTAATATTATATACTTTATTAGTAATGTTTAAAAATACTAGTGTTGATGTTGATCCTTGTGTGCTACAAGTGCTAATGGAAAAAACACGCAACAATTGACTAATTTAACTATTTTTTTATTATTTTTGCAAAAGCAAAATGAAGTTCTATTAATTTGAAATCTATACATATGAAAAAAACCACATTGTAGAATTAACCAAAGATGTCTTCACTTTCTTAACCAAAGGTTTTTTTATGAAATTTAAGACAATTATATTGTTTTGAATTATAATTTCAGTTTACAAGTAGTCATTATAAGTTATATTTATATCCCATTGGTGTAAATCATATTTTTACAGTTAATTGGCAACTTTCAATTTAATTATTTTGATATAAAAAATATTACATTAGTTACTTTTTCTTTTGTTATAACATATGTATTGTAATCTATAGTACTACATATATCTACTCATGTTGCCAAACTATGCTTGAATCTCAAATGTGATTATTTATTTGCATGATTGAAAAAGCTTGGAAGTAAAAGTGCAATTTTTTCTACTCATGTGTTTTATTTACATAACATTTACAGATAACATGTGACTTTAGAACCACACTGAAACTACATGTTATACTCTTATTACGCCCGATGTTAATAATGTATCTCCTATCTCCAGTTAACGTCAATCTTGGATTGTTCAACATATCTATCCAATCTCTAACCTGCATGCCAATGAAAATGAAGTACTTCGTTATTGGCAAGCTAAACTCAAAAAATGGATTGATATTTCAATCTATGGTTGCTATTTATGGATTAGGATTGATTATTAACATCGGCATTATTGAGTAACATAAAATACTAGCTCTTCCAGTTTTGATTCCATCTAATGTCTTAAAAATTTCAACTATACTGCATATTCCTTAAGGATTTTCTGAAAGAATTACAATTGTATTCCTGCAAAGATTACTATTTTTTAATTATAAAGTATTTTTTATACAAAGTTTTTCTATAGATTTATTTAATATTTATTGAGAATTCTCTTAAAATATAGACTTAAAGGTAGTGTAGGGCTACTATGCAACAATGATTTATCAAATACATTAAAATTTGCTTTCTGTAGTTTTATTAAATATTTATCAACTGCAATGGCTGGTAAGAAGATTTGAGTGGTTATTTTTGGTACTGTTATACTCCGTGCCTGTAAAGAAATTGAATATCTATAGTATAATAAATCAGTAAGTTTGTCTGTACATTATATATTTATAAAACAATAATATAGGAAAATAAAAAGACAAGAAAAATCACCTTTTCCAAATGACTATTTGCTCTGCTTGCTATGTCAAAGACGACATTTCGTAAGTTTTCAGTATCATTTCCTCTTAAGACTGATTCCTGACTTAAATGATGTTTCATCAGTACATCCATCGGTAGATATATTGTTTTATGATAATTTGATATGTGCACTGATCTGTAATAAGGTTAAAATATAAAGAAATATTTATTAATTCATACATCTCATCCTTTTTACCCAAACCGCTGGACATACAACTAACCTGAGGATCTCTATTACAATTGCTATTCAAATAAAAACAGTGTAATACAAAATTCAATAAATGAAATGTCCAAATAAATATTATTTAAAATCAACAATTAATTGTGTTGCAGCAGCTTTTGGTCTGTAAAATGTGATGGTTGTTGGTTGAATATCCAATTGGGGGAATAAATTATTTTAATTTTCCCACAACAACACATTTTCCCCAAAGTATGGTATTTAGTGTCAATGACATGTCTAGAAAATAGAATATGAAGCATTTTGAGGCTATATGCAAGATAGTGTTGAGGCTCAACAAATAATAATGACACATACCTAAGTATATTTGCAATTCCTTGAGCCTTACCCAAATGTGAAGCCACATGGTCTGCATGTACATTGTTTACTCCAGCAATACAAAGTAGTAAATAGTAAATTGTTGAAACTGTGTTCTCAGTATATTTTTCAACATCTTCTATTGAGTTAAAATATTTAATTTTTAATAAATTGAATCTTGATGTAATTAATCTTTCCAAGGATCTTCTAGGCAACTTGTAACTTATGCATACCTATTTACAACAAAGAAATCGTTATATTACAAAAAAAATAAAGTAAAGGTTAATTATTGTAACATTGTCACCTTGTTTAACTCTTCAATAACTGGATGTGCTGGCACTTTTGTTGATTCATTATTGTTTTTATAAATAGCGTTTACAGAATCCTGCCAAAATTGAAGCCGCATAGCTGCAGTTTGTGGGTCGGTAGTTTGGTCTTGCACTCTAGCTACTTCTACATTGAAAGCTCGCAAAACTAATGCAGGTGTTCGGAAAGCTTTAGTCATCAGTAAAGTTGCTAAATAGTTTTCATAATCGTGCTGCCTACCTGTATGAAACATTAATATACGAGAATATTTCTTAAACATATTAAAAAAAAAAGAAACACAAATCAAATTTAGATTAGATAATATATTCAATATGAAATACCTCACAATATTAACACAGTATTGTAATGAAGATTCATTTGAAGTAGCTTGGTGCATTACTGATCGTGAAAGTAGTATATATTTTTTAAAAGGCTTTCTCAAAGAATAAATCATTTTTATAAACAAGTTTTAATTTTTTATACAATGTATTGTAGTTTTAATATTTAAGCAGAGTATTTACGTATATTTTAATATTATGTAATAATATTATAACATTGTGCGTTTGTTGAAAGGTTCTTATGAATTGTATAGATATTTTATTTTTTACAATTTGACTGTATTAGCCAATTTTAGCGCTTCAAGATTTACCATTTACCAATTAGTAATTGTCATTTTTTCGTAATTGTCAAATATAACTTCCCAGGTTGTCATTTTGCGAGATGTCAATAGTTGCTATCTCAATCAGTTCTCCTAAAATTGTTACTTTTAACCAAAAAATATGTCTTTTTTAAAACCAGCATGTAAAGCCGTTTCCGTCTTTTTTAAAACCAGCATGTAAGCACATTTATTGAAGTGGCATCTATGAATTTAATAAAAAATATATTAATTTATTTAAAAAAAATTGGAATTAACTAAGAAGGTGTTGATACGGACAATGACAATTAGTAAGAATAATGATAAGTATCTGAAGGAAAACGATGCTGTGGTACCAACATTGTTACATATATGTACAGAATTGAAATTAAATACTTACTTAGCTTTACGCTGTATTACTAGTGGGGAAGTGAAGAGAAGGGAGTGCCAGACGCTACGGTCTCTACTTCGTCCACTGTCATCAACTTCTTTATACATGTCCTCCGAGGCGTGCTCTCGCTTTTTATGTGATTTTTACAAATTTCAAGGGACGCAAAGTGTGATTATAAAACCGACTGGTTGTGAGTTTTGACTGGCGTTGAGTTCCGCCACTCAACACGCAATACCTCCAGAATTCGGCGAAAGTGGGAACGGTGTGTCTTAACACTGGCGTTAACGTTTTTTCAAAAATACGATAAAACACATATCGTCTTTGTTTCTAACGAATTCGGATAGAGGGTCTAAGTAATTGCAATAAGTGATAAATATATCACTCCAATAACAATACTTCACACTAGATACCTTCCAATCAAGGCCATCGCTCGCCCAACTGCCCCCGATTGACACAATTCCACTGATTTTATAGTCTTTTTCACTGACCAACCGAGGGTAGATACCCTCTTTTACACGAGTACGCTAACAATTGGATATTATAGTGTAAAAAAAAATTGTAAAAAATACTTTCTCCCCGCTATATTGGTATTCATACCGAAAGAAAGAAGAAAAAAATAAATAATTGAAATTATATAATATTTTTTAATATTATCTACAGTGCTATCATTCATTCGTTTAGTGTATTACTTCTATGAATCCATAGATATATATATTTTTAATTAATATGTTAACTCCACTCATGCCTTCGTGAATATAGTAATTTTCATTGGGTAGCGGAAATTTGTAAAAATCTCCGTACAGATATGCTAACGATGAGAAAGCTAAGAGATGAGAAAGTATTTTTATACGTTTTCTAAAAAGTATTTTTAAAACAAAGTATCATGGAGCTTTCGCCGTCCAAAATCCACGAATAAGCAATGAAATGTGAGAATGTGCACTATTGTTATACAAAAGTCATGAATTGTTTTTTCATAAACCTGGGCATTTACAGGGTTTCATACCTCAAAAGGTAATAAACTAATCCTTATGGGATGACAGTGTTGCCCGTCTGTCAAAACCATTTATCTGAAGATTGCGTGAAGGTACCAAGCTCAAAATTCACTTTAATGTGATTATTTTTAAATGTAATGATTATGAAGGATTCTTATTTGTTATCAAATAACTATTAAATAACTATTTATGCACACATTCAAATTTCTTATACTATAAAATAATAATAATAAAACACTTCAAATAAACAACAGACCTACTGGCATAGTAAGATCTAGCAAAACTACTATTGTCACCTCAAAGTAATGATCTAATTAACTTTTAACTAATTTGAATATATAAGTATGTACTTATGTAATTATTTATTTAAGTTAGTATCTTACAAAATAATCACATGGTAATTTATACAATCGAATTTTATGTAGGTATTGTCATACTTGTCTTTCCCTTTTCAGCTCATTATTTTTAAGCAAATAAGGTTTTATCTTTAGAGGCAGCAATAATTTACCACCTAAAACAACAACACAGAATTTTATTTTTTTAAATAAAACGCTTTTTGAATATATTTCACCTCTTTATTATTATATTAATTAAATATAATTTGAATTTGTAGTTAGGTATATGTTTGTAGGTTAAAATTTAAATGTGAGTTGTGAAATAAATGTATATACTTACTTATCGTGTTATGCAGACTAGCGTGGATACCGTTTTTAGGGTTTCGTACTTTTTAAGGAAAAAAGAAAGTCTGTCTGTCAAGATCCTTTATCTCAGGATTCTCAGGAACGCTTGGAGATATCGGGTTGAAATTCAAACCACTTAATCAGATATACGGCCCCATGATTTCCTGATAAAAAATATATTTCTATTTTTACTTTAAAAAAGATATGGCCGCTTATATCGCAAAATGCGTATTTCGACACTATGAAGGGAATCAAAATTAATACTTCCAGTTGACCTAGAATTATAAAATTTGGCAGCTAATAGGTAGTATTAATTTAGGAAAAAATCTGAAAACTATACATTTATGGTTAAATCTTTAAAAATAATAGTCTTAATTAGCAATAAACGCATATTTCGACACTATAAAGGGAATCAATAACCGAACCGAAAAATAAATCAATAATAACCGAATAACCAAGAATTATGAAATTTGGCAGATAGCACCCACAGGTAGTACTAGTTTAGGAGAAAATCTAAAAACTATACGTTATTGAAAATCCAAAAAATAATAATTTTAAAAGGAGGGCAAAGTTTGGTTTTAAACCGCTAGTTCAAGTAAGGTATCAGATGAAAGGGCTCTGGCTAAGCTAAGCTTGAATTTTAGAAAAAGCTCTAGACCCCTGACGAGAGCTATTGTACGGAACCCTCGGTGAGCGAGCTCGACTCGCGCTGTTCCGGTTTTTTCTCTATCTAGTTATAAGAATGCTACTGAAAATTTAATTACATATTACTTGTTGCTGAATCAAGGAAACGATCGACAATTTGGTTATATCTAAATAGCTGTTAAAAATGAAATGGTGAGTTATTATAACATTGTTAGAGTTTTTCTATTGTTATATTTTGTTACTATTGGGCTTTGCTCATCATAATTTCTAATCCTTTATATAGTGATAAAGAAGCGATATGTAATTTTAAATGAAACTCTAATTGGAATAATCGCGTATATTTACTTATATGTTTTTGGAATCCCGACGTTTCGAACACTTCGCATTTGCAGTAGTCGGTGGGTAGGTACAGATAACAATCATTGGCGGTAGTTTGAAGAAAATTTTATGTTGGTGATATAGAAGGAATTAAATATATTCCTGTAATGTTTTAGAAAATAAACCTATCTATTATATTTTAATAATTGTCAGTGGACAAGTATTTCCCCCTTCCTCTTAAATTTCTTTACATCTTGTCTTGAATTTATGCAGAATAAGCTCACTGTATTTTGCACTCTGGTGTGGTAGATTTGAGACTTCGAAGTTTTTATGAGTGGGCCTCAGGTGGAGGAAAGTTGCCAATTGTCTTTCCTATTGAAATTAAGGTATTGATGAACATCAGAATATTTAGGTATATGTTTTCCCCAGCAAGGATATAAGGTTTATGGAACGGTTGGAATGGTTGCCCAATCTTGACATCGGAGATGTATTCCTTCACCATCACATCGATACTTCTATTCGTGATAAGTCACAGTCACAATTAGTTTGTGTACTCCTGCACACTGCTTGGTGGCAATGGCAATTCACAAATTTCAAGAGAGAATTGGTTAATGTTTATGTTAGTCTTAAATATAGTTTTTAATGGAAGCTCTTCTTAAGACATTGCCAATCCTTTCTGTAAAACTCTTCACACATATTAGAGGTGCTGGCTGTCTTTCTAATGTAGGTTCCTTGTTGGTATATCGACAACGCTGGCGATACTGGGAGCTTGTTCTATGAAGGGCATTTTTCACCTGTCGGAGCTTGTTCTATAGGTGTTTAGCATCGTAGGGGTGGCAGGCTCTCTGAAACAAAGATTTGTCAGTGGTAGATAACGTTTTAGACTTGATATGAGATTCATGTTAGAGGTTCGATCGTGGTTAGAAATTATCTAATTGAAATTTTAAGCTCATATCCCAGGGGAAATAACAGAATTTTACAACTTTACTTCTGAAAATATTTAACTTTTTCACCGGATTAATGATTTTTAATTTTTGTAAATTTATTCAGCTTCACGCTGTATCCCGCATGTGCCAAAGTGGGCAAAGGAAGTTTAGTATTACACTTCGCTCCCCACTTCCCGTCGAATTCTAGAGTTGTTCCGTGTGTTAATCTTGATTCTATAATGATAATAACATCTATATATATAAAATCGAAAGGTCACTCACTCATCACGAAATCTCAGAAACTACATGTGCTAAGAATCTCAAATTTTGGATAGGAGTTACTTATAGTACGTAGGTGCTCACTGAGACGGGAATTTGCNGGATATGAGGTTTATGGAACGGTTGGAATGGTTGCCCAATCTTGACATCGGAGATGAAGGGCATTTTACACCTGTCGGAGCTTGTTCTATAGGTGTTTAGCATCGTAGGGGTGGCAGGCTCTCTGAAACAAAGATTTGTCAGTGGTAGATAACGTTTTAGACTTGATATGAGATTCATGTTAGAGGTTCGATCGTGGTTAGAAATTATCTAATTGAAATTTAAGCTCATATCCCAGGGGAAATAACAGAATTTTACAACTTTACTTCTGAAAATATTTAACTTTTTCAACGGATTAATGATTTTTAATTTTTGTAAATTTATTCAGCTTCACGCTGTATCCCGCATGTGGCAAAGTGGGCAAATGAAGTTTAGTATTACACTTCGCTCCCCACTTCCCGTCGAATTCTAGAGCTGTTCCGTGTGTTAATTCTAAAATGATAATAACATCTAAATACAAAATTGCATAATATTTTTTAATATTTAAATTTAATTATATTGCATACAAATAATAATATGTTTTCTATTTGTCTATTTCATTGTTTTGTAAACAACAATATTTGTTTATCCTAACGTAAAGCTACTAAACAAGGTAACATTCACCATCTTGAATTTCTTAGAACTTCTAACGCCTAACAAAGTTCTTAATTAAACAGTAGTTTTTTTTTAATAACCATTATTATATACACTTTTTTGAAAAAAATAAAAACAATAAAAAGATATTAATATATTTGTTTATTATTATGAAAAAATAATATGTCGCAGTAAGCAAGGGTGGAATGCTTAAATAACAGGCTTTACTGTCGTCATCTCATATACATTTCAAACCAGTTCCACCACTTGGAAGGCAGTATTGGTCAAATGTCAGTATTCATACAAAACTAAAGCGAATCGAAAGACTAGCAGTATTCTTGATTCAAGTGTTGCCGCAGCTTTCAACCTACAAGTCTTGTGCTGATGTCGCGAAGAGCCCGAACTAATCAAGAGTGGGAGGTACGCGCTTCTACCTTAGCTCGTAATACTACCAATCTCATTCGTTGTATTATAGAAAATCTTCAAGTGGAACCGAATCCCGAGAAGGAACTCATAGCTCTCTCAATTGGTAAGTGTGTCCTACCATACTTATGCGCAGTAGGTACCATGCTTTTTCACATCTACTTAAATCAATATTACAATAAGATTGTTTGTTATTAGATATATTTTTTTGCATATTTCACAAGTTTTTATGTTAAGAATACCTAATGTTGGTAATATAGAAGGTATTAAATATATTTCTGTTATGTTTTAAAAAATTAACCTAAAATCAAATCAAGCTTCACGTTGTATGCCGTATACAGCAGGGTAGGCAGAGGGAACCTAATGTTAACCCCACTTTCCGCCGAATTCTGGAGGCCTTGCGTGTTAAGTGGCGGAATTGTACGCCGCGCTTTGCGTTCACACCAGAGCGAAGAAATGGCAATATAAATTTAAATATTTATTTAATTTTTAAATTTATATTGCCTGCATTGCATTTTTGCATTTTCTGATGATGGAACCCAAACTCAACTGCGTTTTCAGTTCCACACTTGTGCCCCTACGCTGCGACTGGCCTCAGATTTTATATATTTTGATTAAGATGTTGTTGATAAAAATTTAGAGATCATGGTTAAATTTGTATCAACGAGTGTCAAAATATCGTGCTTCTGACGGTTTATATCTGTGAGAGAGAAGTCAGTTTGGTGTTCTAAATTCGCTTCACTACTTAAGAGTTTGTTAACGAATTTTGAGCATAAATCTTTACTAATTGGTCTCCTTGTGAAAGTAATATTTAATTTTAAGTTATAATAAAATACTCTTATAATATCAATGATATACATATAAATTAAAATAAATGGTAGGAATATTAATTTGTCATACAAATAAGGTAAGTGTCCTCTGTTTCGGCATCTTAAGGCTCTTATAGCAATTATTTTTAAATATATAATTAAACGTTATATGAACTTACAAAATTTAGTGTGATCAAAGTGGGTCTTTTGGCAATAATTTAATGTATGAATTATGTGGTTTTACTTAAGTTTAGTTTTTATATCTATTTATTTGTGTTTGAACCTTAATTGGTGATAAAATTTAGCTCTGCTTCTGAGCTCGTGAATTTGTGGCCGTCGTGAATAACTATTTTTATACATCACCATATATCAATGTAAAACTATTATTAACCTGTAGACATGTTATGATAATCCAATTGTAGAATGATAGTTTGAATTAATTTTTTTTATAAAGAGATTATTAGGTAAAAATAACGATCGAGTCAAGGTTAACATCTTGCGAATAGAAAATTGTACAAAAGTTTATTAATACAACCCCGTAATTTATGCACACACTTACGCTCTATTATAACGTATAAGTAATGTGAATAATATATTTTAAACAGGCACAATTTAAATTAAAGCTAAGCTTGAGCCTAAGAATTTATTTATTTATTAAATTAGGAGTATATTTTACATATGAAATTAAATGGGTTCGTCTGGGGTTCCACGCTAAGCCCCGCTGAATCGCTGAACCTTTTACCCTTGGCGCGAGTTAATCTCGCTACTCTACTGCCTACTGGAGTACCTACGAGATATTTTTTATAGAAAATGCATTTTATATTGTGTACTATTTCACTATACCCCGCGGCTTCGCCCGCGTGAACAACATGATTATTCATTTAATAAACAGAATTGACTGACAGTCAAATGTGTTGATGTCAATGAATAATGTAATTTACTCGGTCAGAAACGTTAATTATATAATAAACGTTATATTATAATCCTGTATTCAAATTTTTATTGAAGACTTTAGATTGTATTTTTGGAACTAAGAATTATTTATTTTTTTGCTTCAGGGGATCCAACAACTTTTGGTAATTTAAATCCTCCTGAACAGGTATTGCAAGCGGTTCAAGAGAGTATTCAGTTACATACCAGCCGTGGGTATGCGCCATCAAAAGGGCACTATGAAGCTAGAGCCGCTGTGGCAAAGTATAGTGCTCATCAAGGAGATGTTACTCCAGACGACGTTATCCTATCAAGTGGCTGTTCGCATGCTATTGAATTAGTGATAACAGCAATTGCAGAATGTGGACAAAACATTCTTGTTCCCTGCCCTGGATTTTCCATATATCAGACGTTGGCAGCTGGTTTAGGCATTGTCATAAAAAATTACAGTCTATTGGTAAGATGTATTTACTGAACGATTATTAAATATTAGTATTGAAAAATCTGACTAGAAAACGATTTTTTCTCTATAAGCCACGTATTGGTGCGTGTTTTTACATTTATTTGTTCTTAATTAATACTGATACTTGTATACAAGTTATTGTAGACAATACCCAGTATATTTCAATTATTTCTCACTTTCTTTATAAACCATCAGGTTTATTTATCTTCAAATGGTTTATTTTACAAGAAATACTTGTAACTATACGAGTGTATCCGCAACTTAGCGAGGTTATATAAGATAAAGGTAGCAAGATTTTAGCAACAACGTTCAATAAAATGTAAACGCGTTTCTAGAATCATAACAAGTTTCTGCTTTATTGTGATCATTTGCATATTTGCGCCGCATTCTCTAAACAGCTTTATCGATGCCAAATTAAATATGTTATTGTTGTGAAACCTTCAGTATATATGATTTAATATAAAAATTTCTATATCTACAGCCAAATGAACAATGGAAAGTAGATCTAGATGATTTAGAAAGTCAAATTGATGATGATACAGTAGCCATAGTAGTTATAAATCCATCCAATCCATGTGGGTCAGTCTACGACAAAGAACACTTAAGTGATATCTTAGATGTAGCTTCCAGAAATAAAATACCAATAATTGCAGATGAAATATATGAACACTTTGTATTTTCTGGAAGTAAATTCACATCAATATCGTCGATATCAAGAGATGTTCCTGTCCTCACTTGTGGTGGACTTACAAAGCGGTTCTTAGTTCCTGGCTGGAGAATGGGCTGGGTAATAGTCCACGATCGAAATAATATTTTAGGAAAAGAGGTTCGCGAAGGCTTAAGTAATTTATCGATGAGGATTCTTGGGCCCAGTGCATTGATACAAAAGGCGCTACCTGCTATTCTAGAAAATACGCCACAAAGTTTCTTCGATGAAGTGTTATTATTTATAGAGGTGAGTGCAAGGTGCTTGCTTATAAATAATTCCTTAAGTATAATAATAAACATACAAATAAACAAGTCCTCCAAGACAAACAACAATTTATGCAATTTATATATAAATCTTCGAGGTTGCCTTAGTTTTTATAATAGTTAATTATTACATTTTAACTAAGAATGTCTTAATCGTCTGGTAGTGTTTAGACATACTTTATTTTAACATCTAATATTTTACTTGAATTTTGTTTAATTATGTTTTTTATAAGGCGAGGACTGAAAGAAATACTTATCATATAAGTATATTGAAGTCATCGTAATTCTAAAGTGTGGGTACGTACGTCACATACTCGTACATACATATATCAATAAACATTATCAGTTTTTTAAGAAATACATTTTTTTTAAATTGAAATTATTATTTAAATCTCTAATAACGTTTTTGATATAAAAATAAAATCGGGAAAAACATTTCAGAATCAAGCCAAACTAGCATATGAAGAATTAAGACAAGCGCCAGGTCTGCGGCCTATTATGCCTCAAGGAGCTATGTATATGATGATAGCAATAAAAATATCACAATTTCCAGAATTCAAAAATGAGTGCCAGTTCGTCGAGCGTCTGGTTTCCGAACAGTCTGTCTTTTGTCTACCTGGAAAGGTAGTTATTCCCATTCCCATGTACACTATTGCAAGTCTTTTTTAAATTAAAGTACTCAATGATGTAAAAATATTAATAATTATAAAAACACATGTAATATATATAAATAATCTAATTTTGCTCCNATATGATGATAGCAATAAAAATATCACAATTTCCAGAATTCAAAAATGAGTGTCAGTTCGTCGAGCGTCTGGTTTCCGAACAGTCTGTCTTTTGTCTACCTGGAAAGGTAGTTATTCCCATTCCCATATACACTATTTGAATACAGTTAAAAAACTTTTTTAAATTAAAGTACTCAATGATGTAAAAATAATAATAATTATAAAAACACATGTAATATATATAAATATTCTACTTTTGCTCCCCGCTTTGAAAGACAATGCGTGGCGTTAAGTTCGGCCACTCAAACTATAATATCTCGAAATTTAAGCGGAAACTGAGGGACGAAATGTCTTTGGCTAGGTTTTCTACCCTACCTTTCTATAGGTACGATATAAAGCATTCAGTTGCGTTGTTTATATACTATGATCTCTCAGCTCTAGATTCAACATTCTTAAAATAAACTGAAAATAGTTTCTTTTAATTATTAATAATTATCTTTTTTCTTGTATTGTTCACAGTGTTTTAATTATGATAACTACATGCGGATTGTATTGACCGTGCCAGAGGATAAAATGCGGGAAGCTTGTCAAAGGATAGTCATCTTTTGTAAGGAGCATGCCGTAGTTGGTGAGAGCCGGAAGGACATTGAAAATGATATATCTGTTGCGAATGATTTTAAAGTTATTTCTGAAAGTGATTTGGCTCGTATTGCTTAGTTATTATAGAGCTTTACAGGTTTATGTCATATTAGTGTACATACGTGATAGCATAAATTTCCATAGCCAAAAACTTTACACATACGAGTAGGTACTTATATATTATAATAATGTTATCGTCTATTAAATAAAAATATTAATTAAAATTATTGTTTTATTTTAGTTTTCCATTCAGTAAATATTGTAATTTTGGAAATATTATAATTTAATATACCTAATGCGTGTGTAGGTGTTAGTGTAGGTACGCACCTACTACATTTTTTCACTACTACTACCACAATCGTTTAATAAGGCTTTTTACTTTTCATTTTATAGGCATCAAATGTACTTTTTTCTGATTCGTGCTGGTCGTGGAGGCGGCATTGGTGAGTGGGGGGACTAAACAAAGTGACTCCACTTCGGTCAATTCCATCTTGTGGCAGACTTGGCAGCCAATTCATTCTAAAACTTGCTAAGCGTCATACCGTGAGTTTCTAGGAAAGTATAGAAGGCAAAAGTATAGAACGGGCGGAACTTCTATTTTTTTTTTTCGAACATGAGTTAAATGCTGTTAGCCCTATTGGCTTTTACAGCGACGCCTGTTAGGTTGGGAAGAGGGTACTCTGTCCCTGAAAAAATGCAAGCACTAAGTGGTTGCCTGTAAGGAAGTAAGGGAGCCCCCTGCGGGTCTCGAACCTCGTTCTTAAGGCCGTCGAGCGGATTGGGGAACTTGTATACGAAAGTATAGGATTGGGGAATTTGTATACGAAGTATGGGATTGTTATTTGGTAATAACATAGGACTCTAGGATTAGGTATAATATTATTAATTTTATTTTGCGCCTTCTTTTAAATTAAACATATTAGAGATTTTATCAAAATTTTGTCATATTTGTATTTCTTTTCATTCGAAATAGCGACAAACAGATTTTATTTTTTGTCTTTGGCGTAAATTTTCTCTCGGTGTTTGTCAACGATATCAATACATATTTTGAAATATTTTTATCAAGCATTTTGAAACGGCTAAACATCCTTTACCATAAGACGGAATTTACATGTTTAGTCTGACGGACATCGGAATGACGCTAAACTGAACGTGTATTTAACCGCTGTCTCCACTTACTAGTTACTTAATCGTGTATTGCGTATTGAGTGGCGGAACTCAACGAATAAATATCATAACATTTTATATAACAAAAAAAGACAAGATAAATAATAAACAAAAGAAAATAAAATTGTTAATACCGCACTAAAGTTATCGTGATAAAAATTTATACGGGAGCTCTTAATAAAATTTATTTATTATCTATACTAGAATTTAAAGTTATAAATTATCTGTGGTCAAATGTCGAAGTCATTCTAATAAGTGCTGCATTTATAATTGATTTTCCTCTGGTGTTCGTAATTTATACGTGAAGTTGTCTTTATTGCGGGTTAAAATTATATTTTAAGAATAAAAAAAATATGTCTCAAATAAAGTCGAATAAAAAGTTTAAGTGGGCTTTAGATTTTAATCCAAAGTAAGTGCATTGATAGAAGTGAGTCTCACATGACAAAGTCCTTCATATAATAACTTACGTTTATTATTTCAGAAATAAACTGCAATCAACTGAGATACCATCACCTCCTGGATATAGTCAATCTGCTAATGCAAGCTACACAGAATCCTCAAAAGATAGTGATTCAAATTTACTCTTGATCAAAAAGCTTTGGGATGTTGCTCTGGGACCACTAAAACAAGTGCCAATGAATTTGTTTATAATGTACATGGCAGGAAATTCAATTTCTATATTTCCTATCATGATGGTAGGCATGTTAATCGTGAGACCAGTTAAAGCATTATTTTCTACACAAAGCACATTCAAGATGGTAGAAGGTACTCAAACAATAGGCCAGAAATTTATGTACATAATAGGAAACCTAGTCAATATATTTTTAGCCCTTTACAAATGCCAAAGTATGGGATTGTTACCTACACATTCTAGTGATTGGTTAGCTTTTGAAGAACCTATACTCAGAGCAGAATATGTGGGTGGAGGAATATCTATGCTATAAATATATAGATTATTTTTAATAGCTACTATTTATTATAATAAATCAGTTAAACACATTATGTACAGGAAATAAAAGTTGACAAATCCATTAATGAACACATTTCAATCCTTTCCTCCTTTTTTGCTATTATTGATTTCATCTAATTTTGCTTTAATAAAAGCTTGTGCTTTTTCAAATAAAACCTTTGGATCTTCTACTTTTTCAATCTGAAAAAAAAAAGCTTAATAAAATAACTTTAATAATTTTCCAAAGCATTAAATAAATGTATTTTACATAACATAATGAAGTATGCAATAAATTCCTGGTCCAAACTACTAATGTACAAAAAAAAAGCAAAAGCACAAACCATTTCTTTTTATCCAAGGCTTGGTCACATGCGTGAGTTGATTTCTTACAAACTAGATCAACAGCAGCCTGCATTAAAAAATAAAGAAAAATTTATAAAAAAATGATAATATCAAATGTTTGAGCCAGGAGCATTGCATTACACATTATTTATAGTATTTTTTTAATTCTATAGCATAATATCAAATATTAAATTATTATATGTTAAATTTGGAGCAGATGGTAAATATCAACTTCATATCATCAGCTTTAGTTGTGAGGGAGTCAACTCCACATTTCAAGTTTCAAATAGAGTGAATACAACCATTAGAGCGGACCTGTTTCAAATATATGCTTAACTTCTATGCCAACTATCAAAGTTAAGTACCAAAGTACTCGCTTAGTACATAAAATATGGACATTTAACTAGTATTATTTAATATTACTATTAATCATAATTTTGAACTGGACATTGTAACCGCCCACAGCAGGGTAGATAGGGAACCTAGTGTTAAGACACTTCATCCCTAAACAAACAATAACTAACATTTTTTATAGCAGTGTAGAGAAATGAAAATAGCTTAAATGTAATGATCATTCCTGCTATAGGACTCAAATCCACAACCATCAATTTCAGTTATCAGTTGAATACAGTCCCACTGTGCTGCAATGGCCTCAACTTTGTATTTAAATATTGAATATTCTTGTCAATAAGAATTAAAATAACACATTCCTACCTGATAATTTTGTGCTATATACACCCCAGTATAGACTCCAGTCCCAAAAATTAGCTAAAACATATAAGAAATTAGTATCAATGAAAATATTGAGATTTTATGATTATGTATATACTTACACTAGTTTTCAGAAGTGACATAAAACATCCCATATTGGTAGGGTTTTTTTTTAAACAAGGTTATTTAAGCATATTCATAATATGTAGTAACTTTATATAATATACATGTATAAAATTTCATGATTGTAAATTTGGAAGTTGTGTATTCATAAAATAATTATAATTTGACATCTGACAAAATGATTTTCCATATTCAAATTTTTTGGTACAAATTTTACATGGCAATATTATTTGCACATTGTTGGCATTGTAAAGTAAAAGTAAAATATTTTTGTATAAGTTCTCTTAGCTAATATGTATGTTATACAAAGTTTAAAACTTTCAGAATTAGAAAATGTAAAAACATTTTATATAACAGTGAGTAAAATTTTACTTTTCATAAAAATATTAAGAAGTAATTTTAGAAGTAATAATAAATATGGTTTCTAATGAAGTTGTGAAACTAATTGCTTGTGTCGATTCATATAGTAGTGAAAATAAGATAAAACTATGTAGTATTGAATGTGATATTGAAGTTGTATACAAATATGGAGTCAATATACTTTAAAAATTTTAATGATAATCAGCCAATTTATTAACTTACCAGTCCCTTCAACATTTTATTCATTAAAAGTACCATCAAATGTAAGCGAGTTAATGGTTCTTAGAAAAATAATGTTATGGTATAAAAACAATAAATTATATTTTAGTTATAAAATATCCACTGATTTATCTACAATCATGATATAACCCCGAGAAACAATGTCACTTCCATTTGACAATTGACATTGACAAATCCAAAACAGTGTTGCTAATTGCTATTAAAATGAACTCTTCGTATCTATCTGGTATTAATAATGTTTAACTAACTCAAATACCGTTTAAGGCGATCAATAGAAATATTTTTCAACTTTTTATATACTTACACTGTTTTTGATTTTAAATATATCATGTGTTAGCATATTTGTGTAAAAGTGGGTAGGTTTAGGTGAAAAAGACAATAAAAGCAGTGGAATTGTTTCAAACGGACACAGTTGCTTGTAGGCGGAAGCCCTGATTGGAAGGTATCTAGTGTGTAGTGTTGTTATTGAGTGATACATGTCAATTATTGTAATTACGTGGAACCTCTATCCGAGTACGTTAAAAACATATAGACAGTATGTATTTTTATCGTGTTTATTTTAAAAACGTGAAACGCTTCCGTTTTCTAACACATATGTCTTTAAATAGAATGATATGTTAACAGTAACACTGAGGCTAGGCTTTAAATTTATACTTCCATTTCATCGCTCTGGTGTCGAGGCAAGAGTGGCGTGGAGTTCTGCCACAGAATATTACAGAATTATTATGTTGCCCACTTTCCGCCGAATTCTGGAGGCATAGCGTGTTGATTGGTAAGTGGAATTTAAACAAATATTTTATTTCCACGAGTTGGGACTGAACTCATAACCAGTCGTGTTTACAGTAATAAAATACAATTATTTTTGTGCAACGGGCATATTAATTAAAAACTAGATTACGTAAATATAACATTTATTTTAAAAATTGTCTCGTCAACCCTAACAACAATTTTTCTTTACACCGCCTTCTCGTTTCTATAAAAACATTCTCGTTTCTATCAACCAATAGTAGGTACATTCTTGCACACCTTATAAAGGGTATCAATTATTTACTTCTTTCTATTTTCTATTCACTCTAAATATAATAAAATTATCGGTATTTAATTAAATGTATGGTAGTATATCTACAAAATTTTCAGAAATATGTGAACAATGAAAGTCAAGTTCATAAGTATTTATAAAATATGTATAAATTTATTAAATTCTGTCATGCATAAAATATTAAAAACAAATATAAAATCATTGTTTTCAACACACAAAACAATCTTAAAACTAATTTTTCAATTTCATTCTTACTTACACAACACTAATATTTACAAATTCTATTGTAATGATCTCCTTTTAAATTACTATTGTAAAATTACGTAAACTTATTAATCTTTTACAAAGAGGCCTAATAGATACTTAAAATAAATACTGATAATAGTGTTGTGTTCAATAAATTTAAACTTAACACTTAATAAAACATTTTGGTACATTTAATATTAATAGGCAGTAGGAACTTCAATAAGCCAACAAATTGTGCAATTACCACCAATGTGTAAAATGTTCAAATGTGAACGGAATGTATAATATATTTTTTCATTTTATTTATTGTTTATTGTGTTACTTAATTTATTGAGCAGTTATTTTTTTTTAATTAATACACATAACGCTTATAACTATTGATATAATTACAGCTACTTATGAACTACGAAGTATGATTTCAACAACCGTGAGTAAGGTACCGTTAATTATCACATAATACAGTACGTATTGTTATTTATATTTTCATTGTTCCGCATTTCTAAAAAGGTATTGAATCGAGTCCTCGTGAAGCGCTATCAAGAGCATAATAATACCGCCCGTTAAGAATCCGAGCACTGCAAGGAATAAATGGATGCTTTTTCCTTTATTATTTTCGTTTATTTCAGGTACTAAATCTGCTAATGCAATATAGAAAAATGTTCCCGCCGTTGCGGCGTATATCCACTGCGATGCAGATTCGTGATCTTCCGCCAGCCATATACCGCCCGCCATGCCCATAAAGCTGAGGGCAGACGAAAGCAAATTGTAATACAAAGCACGTTTAATACTCATGCCAGAACGCAAGAGCACGGCGAAATCTCCTAACTCATGAGGCAACTCGTGGCAGAATACAGCCAGAGCCGTGGCAAAGCCGGTTACCGGGTCGCCGCTGAACGCCGCCCCAATAGCCAACCCGTCGGTCAAGTTATGTAGGCCATCACCCACAATAACCATGAGCGCCGTTGATGTCATCGGACGTTCGACGGGCGGCGGCGGCGAGCCCGGCATCATAGCACCAAGTTCTATCGGCTCGATTTGCTTAGCAGATCCTACTTTCATTTCTTCAACAGATATGCTCGGTGCGTCATGGGAATGTGAATGACCTCCGTTCATCGTTTGCATGATGGCTTCCACTGTGTAAAAAATTAAAATAGTCAAGAAGGTCACGCTACATTTGAGTATTACTTCAGTCTCCTCGGTGGGTTCGTTTGGTGATCCGTGTGACCTGAGTGCGTGAGGCATCAGATGTAACAACGCGTCACCACATAAGGTTCCGACCGCCACCGCGACAAGAAAATGTATGACGTAGCTAAATATAACCGATTTTAACATTGGCACTATAGCCACCCCTAACAATCCGGTAGCACTTATTACCAGTATACTTAACGTTGCATATATCCACGCTGAAACAAAAAAATACAAATATTAGTACGTCGATGTTAATTCGACTTTATTTTTAAGTAATTTTCAATATGAATGTTGTACGTACTCCATAGCCGACTGAGTTTAGGTGCCGGTGCCTCTGTTTTGTAACATGATCTCTGATCTAGCTGGTATACAAGAGCAGGGCACATTTCTAAAAAGGTTTTCGGGTTGATTGTTATAATGCCCGGTTCGTTCTCCATTCCATAAACTTCCAAAATTTCTTTTGGAGATAGGCATGATTTGTTCAAAATGGGAGATTCTGTAAAAGAGAATAAAATATGCTATTACTTACACTGGAAAATAAAACGGAAATATTTAAATTAATGAGGTTGATATAATTCAAGGATGTATGAATGAAGACTGGGGTCGACGTACAATAAGCGGGAACGTTACTACAGGAGTGTAATAGGATAATAGCGAGACCGTAAATAACGAACGCGCTTTTAAGTCTCGTTGCGCGCTGGCAATCTTCCTACCTCGTGCTATGAATATGGAATTGAATTTATGTTCCAAAGACTGAATACTTAATACAAAATAATAATTATATCTTATTAATTTATTATTCAAATATTTTGCGTTTTAAAATTACTATAGAAGAGTATAGATAATAAAAGTCTATAACCATAAGTGGATATATAACACTTAGATCATCGACCGTCATCGAGGACGAGAGGCAATCAATAGAAATTGGTCACAGCAAAAACAAACAAAATAGTAGTTGGTTTAATATAAAAAAACATGCTCTGCCAAGTTTTTTACATAGTTCGAATTTAGCACTCGTGCTATGAGATTTTTCCATGAAGTATTTTTTCCTTATCATTTTCTCATAATGGTTTATTTCTTCTTTTTAGAAAACGTATAAAAATTTAAACCCCCGAATTTTGGAAACCGTCTAAGCATTCTGATCATTCTAGATAAGCATTCTAAGGCATACGTTCTCATCAAGCTACGTCGAAATTCTCATACGTGCATTAGCATCTCTTTAGGGGGAATTTTATAAATTACCGCTACCCTAAGATAATTGCAATTAGTTATGTTATAAGTTAAAAATATAATAACATAAATATATGTAATTTAAATTTTTATACTAAAAAAAGAATTGTTCTTTCTATGTACAGGCTTAAAATTGTAAAATAACTCTACAAAGACTTTTGTATATGGTATAGAGTACATGACGTGCTGCAGTCTAACGGAGCCGTATTAAATAAAGTCTGGCAAAAAATGTGACAGTACGAGACAATAGTTGTTGTGGTTGAGGAGCGTGAAGGTCAATGTTTAGTCGAACCCGTCACAATATCCATTAAGTTTGAAGGACTCTACAAATTTAACTTCATTCAGTAATATCCAAGCTTTCATTTCGCACGAGGTTTTTCCGCCTTTCAGTGTGACTGACTGATTGACCAAAAAACATGATGGTCAAGGATTAATGGTTAGTTTAGCATTGTGTACGATTTTACATATATGACTACATAAAAGAATATTGTAAAATTATTGATTTTAAATTTTATAATCAATTTTATAAAAAAAATTGAATTTCATACAAAAAGAGCGCAAATTTAAGTTTTTTAATTTTTACAAGATTTACTACTCTGATCCGTTGACCTAAAATTTTGAAATTAGTACAGAAGCTTCGGTGGGCGAGTCCGACTCGCACTTAACCGGTTTTATTTTATATTTCAAACGGAATGACCCACCATGACCAGGCCAAATCATAGAAAGCAACCGGATGCTTAGACATGTATTACATATTATTAACAGTTATAATGGTATACTTAGTGCTTACTAGATGTCGGCGATCTTTTGTGCCGGTGGGCCGTGTCGTGCAGCTGTTGGAAGGTGCCATTTATCTTGTGAAGGGCAATGTCGTGTGGTGAATTAAAGACCCTTCCACCTAAACCGAGACTGTCCAGCAGATGCTCGAAACCCTGTAAAGTAAAGTTATTTCATCGGTAAAGTTACTCATGTTATTTTATTTTATAATATTTTTTTCTTATTCTACGAAATTATGGATAAAAATTTAATTGAATTTTAACATAAATCATTATTTTCAGTTTCACGCTGTATCCCGCATATAGAGTAGGCAGAGGGAGCCTAGTGTCAAGACACTCCGCTCACCACTTTCAGCCGAATGCCGGAGCTATTACGTATTGAGTTTGAGTGGCGGAACTGAACGCCGCGTTTTTATTTGTTCTTTTTTCATTATGTTATCGTTTTCAGTATTTTTTTCCAACTTTTTATATTAAATTAATTTTGTTTTGATCATATTTCTTACTATTCTACTAGGTACATCTCTTTCTATCTTGTTAAATTGTAAATTGTAGTATCTTCCTTATGTTTATTTGTTTGATTGATGATAATTAATTATCAATAGATTATTGACTAAAACGCATATCAGTATATACCTAATCAAATACTGACAATTGTTTACAAATTAAACACTTTGCAGACATATCATTATTTATCTTTATAGTTTATTCTACCTCATAAACAAATTGTTTAGTTTATTTAACTTTTGCAATTCTGCTTATTTCATACATTGACTTCCTTAATATCTGTTTTCATAAATATAAGATTGTTTTTGTCTAGGTCTCAGTTACCTATCTACATTTTTTTATACAAACACATAAATAATGTAGCTACTAATAATGCAGTTTTGATTATTTATTATCATTAAATAATTCTATATATAACAACTGTTTACTGTAAAAAGCACTGACCTACATAAAAGGGAAAGTTTTTATATGTGAAGGTATCTACTATCGGCTATATTATAATATTCATTGGAATTCCACAAGTGAGAGAGTTCTCACAATAGATGTTATTATTTATTTAAGTTTTTAAATTTTAATTATTAACAGTTAAATGTTGAGTGTGAGTTGCGACTTGCGAGTGATTGAGTGCCTTTGCCAACTGGCTATTCAGTATTCATACATACATAGGTCGGTACATACTGTGATACGCCATGTCCTCTGGGGATGCCATTATTTAAAAATAAATATTTAATATAAAATTAATCAAAAATATTTTTTATATGTTATTGACGACATTGAAATAATTTCAATTTCAATGCCTATAATGGTTTTATAAAATAAAGATATTATAAAACAATTAGATATAAGCATTCAGAAAGCAGACAACTAATTACCTAACAGCTTTGCCAGATTTTGCCTCGGAGAAAAATGAGGATTTTTATATCTGAATTTGTTACTAATTTATAAAAAAATATAATTATAATAATTAATAAATAATTCTCGAAATGCGCAGAAAAATCTATAAAAGGTGGGATCATGGATGTCCCGATTTTCACATTTAATTTTTGGACTAAAAATCGGGACCATCGGGCCACTTGGCCAGACGCCCCGAAATTGGCGGGACGTCTGGCAACGCTGGTAACTATACTAATCGCCCTATTGTCATAGAAAATATTTATATTATAGTATATCCGCGTTATTTTATAGCATAAAGCCGTTTTCCTACTTATCTATATTACTTTCTATGGAGAACAATGCTCGGTATAAAAATTAAAAATAAAAGCCATTACAAATACAGTGAACACCTGTTGCCATTGTAGATATAGTGTGTTATAATATAGCTAGGTGCCATAATACCACCTTACACGAGGTACTAATATTTTTATTAAACTAAATAAAAATAAAAAAACTTTTTTATTTACTAAGTGTAAACAACGTCATGCATACGTACGTAACAAAAGAATTTGTATATTTTTACAAATATTTTAATATATTATATTTTTAATTGTCTCTGACAATTTATGAAAATAATCTAAATACTTGCAAAAAAATTGTTACTATTCGCAAGACCGTGTTATTTCTGTGCTAAAATAAATTTAACGATTTTTACTCTGCGTGTTATATAAGTCCGTTAATAATGTTGGGCAGCGCGTGTGTGTGGGCATAACGTCGTTACAACGAATGTATAACGCAGTATTTTTAGATTTTCTAGCGATGTCACGTCGCGAATTTAAAATTGAAAGTAGTAAAACCATTCACTCTAAAAGTATTTTTTAGATTTGAATTAAATTTCTCCTTCATTTTAAACCTTTACAGCTTATTTTAAGCAGAGGGAGAAAAGTTGTAATGCTATTTAATAAGCTCAAGTTAACATTTCAACATTTATAACACAACATGTATTATAATTTTTTTTTATATCATCACTCACTTTTCTATTATCTAGAAACTTCAGTTATATGGTGATCTATGTGAAAAATCTCATAAACTGGAAAGCTTAAGACTTGTGAATGTAATGGAGCTACATGATTCTTTGTGTTGTACGTAATTGTCTCACTTTGTAGTGAATTATTTAATGTAATTGTGACCTATTGAGGTTTACAATAATTAATTTCTTGGTAATAACATTTTTTGAATCATTGATTTAAAATAAAGTTTAAAATAAATAAAGTTTATAAATTTATATAAATCAATTAAAGTAAAAGTAAACATATATATTTGCAAAATATGTGAATAATAAAAAAAAAACTATACCAGTGAAATATCAAAAGGTACTTAAGATTATTAGCCATGCTGCATTCATCCTGCTTGGATTTAAATTTGCAGTTTCCCTTTCCTCTATATATCTAGCCCGAGTGGACACTATACAGTACGTTCGTATGGCCATTTTATATTTATACTGACAGTTACATACTGGCATAACAAAAAGATTGAGATGTTTGATAATATCAACCATTTGTTAAGAACATACTTGTAATACATTATATAAATAGGGTACTAGAAGTTATAAACTAAAGTTTCAGTATTCGTTTTCGTAAGTGTCTGACAATAGCCACCACAACGCGTTTGGAATCAATGAAATATAGATTTTTTTGCATTATTTATTTTGAAATACTCTTTAATATAGATTAAAATATTTTTTTATTATTATTTTATAGGTTTAAGTGTCAATTAATCTGCCAGTCAGAATATCTATTCAGATTCATTCACCAAGAAAACTAAAATAACTGAAAGATATCGCATCTTAATTACTAAATATAATATCTATCACATATTAATTACTTGTTGAGAAATCAATTCAGATATTCTTCCATTATAATATAGCTCTATATGTAGGTGTATTATAATTTTTGGGTAGAAAATCTTGTCGTGTTCTGCCCCCCAGAAAGTTAATGGAAAATCGAACAGAACAAACAGTAGTACATTAGGGTACCTTTAGCTATAATATGAAAATGCGGGAGACGTGTTTAGATACAAAAAAAAATTTGGAATGGTCTATTAATATTTTATATGTAATATTAGAATAATAACTGCGGTTTTCTAATGCGTATGTCTAACATAAATCGATTAATAAACACGTTAATACATTTATTACAAGGAAGCTAGTCATGTTCTTATTAGATTATACTAAACAAGATAAGAGTTTTTCGATTAAGATAACCAATCGATTTATGTAGTAACATTTAGGTTCGATGAACTTCCGTTAACGAAATAGGGAAAGGCGCCTTAGAAAATTGTTTTAGAAATTTTCCGTTGAGCTTGAATAGACGGATGTGAGAATCGTATTTCTTACATTATAGAGATATTAGAAATTTTAGCAATGAAATAAAACGTAAATATTAAATTACAACCACAAAATGTTTTATTTATAAAAATACTATTTATACCTATTACCAATATTAAGTGAGAAAAATATGAAAATGTGTACTGTAATTAAAAAAAAGAAAAGAAAATTTACTTACTTCAAACGTGATGACACCTTTGTCCCCATACTTGTCGAATATCTTCTCAATGAAATATTGCTCAGCTGGTAATGTGTTGTTTTTACCGGCATCCAGTACTTGCAGATCGTTGGCGAGCGCGCCCACCGCCAAGAGAGCCACGACGTACGTCAGCACAGCCATCGTACTGAGGTGAGAGCGGCCGGTGCGCCGGCGCCGGTCCCGCGCCTCCGCACTACACTATCAGAGACACGACCAGCTCAGGCCGACTCGTTCGAATTGATATGACGCGACACGATGCGCGCGCGCTTACGCGTCTGTATTTGTTTATTTATCCACCAGTTTATAAAAGAACCGAAAACGACAGCCGTCCACGGTGATGCTTGGCGTGATAATAACTTGAGGCGAAGTACGCGTCTGAGGCTTTCACCTGTTGACGTCTTCGAGGTCGGTTCTAGCGCTAATGATAAAGAAGTGTATATGTAGAAGTTCGCGGTCATCCCGTCTCTCCACCGATAGTGCACCGTACTGACCAAGGTACACTCGACTGACTTCCCACTTGACTTGGAGTGCTCGTTTCCTTAGAGTCTGATAGTAATTAGGGTGACGTTCATGTTGTAATTAGTATAGATAAAGAACAACAACAAAGTAAATAGTAGTTAAATTACTTATATATTAATAATTAATTTCTTTTTGTTAGTTAATTATTTATTGATGATCTCGTGGCGCAGTCGCATAAATCTGTGACACTAAATGTAAAAGTTGTGGGTTCGATCCTCTGCATATCATGAAAAAATTTTAACATTTTTAAAGTGTTATTCCACACTTAGAAAAGAAAAATATTTATTAAGAAAACGTATAAAAATTTTAACGTAGCGGGATTTGAACCCATGCCTCTTTGGAAACGTAAAGTAAAACCATTATTTATATAAGTCGACGCGATTAATAGTAGTCAAAATTGTATTATAATAGTTATACGATATTGAAAATGGGTGAAATAGATAAGAAAATGTGAAAGAATAATCAATTAGTAAGACACATACAGTGGGGTATTGTATAACAACATTATGCATACTATAAACAAACAAACAAACAAAGAATTTAGTCAATATCATTGCTATGTAATGATAATTCTCTGTGAATGAAAGTGTTTACTTCCAATTACGTATAATATGTAAACATAATTAAAAGGTATTCATTTATTTAACTTGTCATTAACGAATGTAATATTTAGAATATTTTGGCCTATATTGTTATTTTTGTAACATAAAAAAAATAGAATGCCTTTATCTGGAGTGATAAGCTGACCTACTGTTTTCTTTATAGATGTTTATAGCTATCGAATATGAGTCTTAGAAATATAGGTTTTGAAAGGAACTGAAAAATAAGCTACTGGTAAAATATTGGCGATTTATATATATTTTGGTATAATCTATGTAATGACAACAAAGTATCTCTGGATGTGACTTCATTTAAGAAAATGTATAATTTTAATTAAATCTTTTGTATAATTTTCTTAGTATTTCGTAATAACTGGCATCTAAACATGACTAACTAAGAAATTATTAATAAACAAAAAAATAAGTAATTGATATTTAAATATTAATTCAGTGCATACAACAAAAGGAAATTTGTGAATCAAAACACGCATATTAGTATTCAATATTCAACTCGACTTAGATAATATCAGCACACCTAGCCAATTTTAAAAACACACAGCGTATTTGCTTGTTTCCTTTTTTATACTGACAACAAAGACCATATACTTAGTAGATAATTCATTTATATTTACTTATATTGAGGAGTGTACAATAAATAATATTTTACTTTACTTTATATTTGTAAGATTCTTCAATATTCTTACAAGTGATCATATCAAACGATAATTATTTATTTTACTTTATATTTATTTGTAGGTAGAGGGTACTCTGTTCCTAAAGAAATTCAAGCACTATGTGGCTGCCTGTGAGGAAGTCGACGACTGTAAGGGCCCCTGCGGGACTCGAACCTCGGCTTGCGGCCGTCGAGAGGACTGGAAAATCAAACCTCCTGGGTGAAAGCCAGGTATTCTAGCCACTAGACCATACGGGAGATATACCTAATAAATAATATTATATAACATTATAGATATACAATGGTTAAACTATAAAGATATTTCTTCTTATCTATTTATTCAACAATATTTTATCTATCCAAATCCTATATTCTATAAATGTTATATAGGCATATTGATTAGATATGGGGTTGTTGTCCAAAATCACCTACAAACTGTTAGAATACGATAGTTACGCCATGACTTACTATAGTAGATAGGTAGTTATAGCTTTTTGTTAATATACTTCCTCAAAGAATATTCGACTATATTATACTATAAATAACTTATAATTTAAAAGTTATTTATAGTATAATATAACTAAATATATTTAAAAGTATTTTACTAAATATGGAATAACTTTTAAAATGTTTACAATAATATATCAGGTCTTCTGATAACAAAATGTATGTAAAAAATATTTTTCTTTATTGATTTACAAATTTAAAGGTATGCATGATTAAACCATCCATATTTATTTAAGTAACATCTGCCTATTGTCTTTACAGTTTTCTTTGTTAAGTCAGTTTTAAAGTATTTTATATTTATATCATAGAATGTGGTAAATTTTAAAGTCTGAATTGAATTTGAATTTATTCCTCTAACTTAGGACTTTGCTCAATACGAATTGTTAAATATTGTAATTTTCATAGAAAATAATGAAAGTTACCGGCAATAATATTACACACAGACATGGCAACTGTATTATTTATATATAGATATACCGATAAACAAATTTTAAATACGTAATATAATATAATCTAGAGATTACAGGTATTATAGCACTAACATTGGACGCCAATTAGCCCTGTCCGTGACTTCAAAAACAAATTTCAGTAGATACAAGGTTGATTTACTAAGTTTTAAACATACGATTAAAAACCACCTTGGAATTATATACGGCTTTTTGAACATGATGATTATCATTTAAATGGGGCGTGTACAAAGACAAAACTGAGTAATTACAATTATAATCAATTATTATTTTATAATTTTAAAATAATTCTTTTATTAATTTTCTTAATATTACACTTAAAAAATACTGGTTAAGTGCGAGTCGCGCTCGCCCAGCGGGGCTTCGGTACCAATTTCAGGATTGTAGCTACGGAAAGTGCTACTTAAGATTGCGGGCATATAATGATTATTTTCTTTTACATTTCTCTATATATTCACTTATATTATCGTAAGTTTTAATTAAATAATTAAATAAAATTAAATAACTTTAGGTGCACGGGAAGAAGCCTTAGTGTTTTCATTATTATATAATTTGAAATTAAATGAATATTTTTTTGATTGCGTTGACTTGGGAGATTAGATTTTTACGTGTTTCAAGGGTTTTCATATCTATGATAGATATAAATATTTGATCTTAATTTCAGCTTAATACCTCCATGCGATCTCGAGATTCCATTCGTAGTCAGCGATGATATAAATAGATTTATACTTCATAATATATTTTTTTCTATGTCCACGATAACACGTAATCTATTAATTCAAAGTCATTAACTAATTATATAAAAGGCAATTAACTTGTTGATTGTATTATGATGAATTTAAAGATATAAGTTATTTACTCGTCAAGTAATAAATATCTACTACTACAGTTAAAGATATCACGTTATATTCTTGCCATTTCAGGTAGACAATATGAAATTACTTAGCTAAGTCATTTCATATTGTCATTATTTATTTTAAGCAAATAATATGCTACTTGTACTTAGATAAAAATAGCTACCTAACATTTAAAAGTTGAAAATAGAAATTACGTGTTTGTTAGTGTTGTGGTCCTCTCTACTATTTTATTTAATCTTTTTCAATGTTAGAATGGTCAATAAAGCCACTTATATTTCATACTTATACTTCTTATATCACATACATAAGTATTTAGTTGTTTGCGAACTGCACCCATTAACGTTTACCTAGCTACCGTCACAGATAGCGAGAGTCAATATTTTACTATAATATGTTACATTAATCAAAACCAGCACATATTTGTTTGAAATGTAATAAATAAATGAATAACTTATTTAATAAAAACTTACAGTTACGTTTGTGCAATGTAATATACTTAAGCCTAAGTATTTGTTTTTGTACACAATATGTTTATTTTTATAAATTAATCTATATTTACAGATAGATCTTTCATTATACAGAAATATTTTATATTATAAATATTTATTGTACAATTTATAAAGAAATGTTTAGTTAATTCGCTTATTAAAAAAGTGGTCCTGTATATATTTTAAATAAAATTAGTAAATAAGTGATGTTGATAAAATTCCCCTACAAATGCTAAATTGAGTGTACAAATATTTAGGTGCTTCCTTTAGAAAAGCACATATTTTTGATCACATACTTATCTTGCAATATAAATATTTTGCTAAAAATCAATATGTGTATTTATAAAATTTGTTTTCAATTCCAGATTTCACACGTTTATATGTGTATGTCGCTGCCAACTAACTACACATTGAATCGATAGGCTATTAAATTTTTTACAACAATTCAATTTTTTTAACAGATTTTTTTTTAATATTGTTCCCGTTCCCGTTCCCGCACACGGCAAGGTAGGCAGTGGCAAGCCTGCTGGTAGCAATCCCCGTGTTAAGACACTCTCTTCCCCACTTTTAACGTCCATTTCAGAAACAAAATTAAATCACAAAAATTAACAATTTAATTTTTGATTTCATTATATATGTTTACTAAATATTCCTATCACTTTTCCTCGCGAAAATATTTCAATCGGAACAACTTACCTCGGTAATTTGTGAATACCCGCTCTCCCCTATATTATTATAAAGAGTACTTAAGATTTACATGGTTACTAAGTTTTTTTTATATAATATTTGATAAGTTAAACATTTAACAGTGACAATTTACTCCTGTAGCCAAAATGAATGGAAAAATAATCTTTTTTACCTAGTGCTTATTTTGAAAACTCCCTACATCGTGTTATTTACCTAAAAGTTTATTTTTTATTATTAATTTTATAATAGGCACGTTTCTTGGTTCCGTAATGATTATGAAACCTCGATTTCCTAGATCAATACAATAGAGACGTCGTGGCCGCGCTCCAGACGGCTATATTTCTTTTCTTAGAGTAACTTACGTGGCTGTTTTACGGTTCGATAAAGTGCAATTTTATTTTTAACTGTTTTTTAGCATAAATGTGGCTATTGTATAGTAAAGTTAGTTTTTTATCAAGAAAAACACAAGGTTAATTATTTATTTACCAATATTGTTATAATTTTATTATATTTCTAACAAATCTTCGCTTCGCCTTGTAAAAATGACAACAAAGAAAATATTGAATTCTGGAATTTGTTTTCTAAACTCTTGAAGATTTTTTTAGAGATATTCCATATTTAAGAAAGAAAAAAGACTTAGTATTTAAGAAAACGTACCTATAACATTTTTTCTACATTTCTTTTTCTTCAAATTCTTTCTAATCTAATTTCTTTTAAGTTCACGCTGTATCTTCCACAAAGTAGGGTAGACAGAGACACCTGGGAACCTAGTGTTAAGTTCTTCAAAAATTTAAAATGATTAGATTTATTTATTCTCATCGAAGGTTCTTATAATCTACCATTTTTTTATTCGAAATTATAATATGTTAACTATGTATGTAAAGCAAAGTGAAATTATTCAATCCGCTATTAAAATAAAGGTGAGCTACTCCCTTGTCTTCATTTGGGGTTAAATTTTTACAATATTTAAATAATACTAACATTCTTATACATAACTAATAATTACCTCGAGAGATATACATAATAAGAAGCAAAACATATCTTTCCAAATAACTTAAAAAAAAACAAAATATTAAGACTAAAGTAAAGAATGTATAGTATATGTAAGCGCCTATCTATTTATCATAGCAATGAAATATTTAAACTGATTAAATATAAGTTTTGCTTAAAGCATTTTTGTGAAGATATAAAATATAGAATAGATGAAGAATGAATGTTACAAAATCACTCTATTATAGAACTTTCATTATTTATCTCATTTAGATTTTGTTTATTTCTTTTTATATTTTACGGTTATAAAAATATACTTACAAGCTCAAGGATTGAGGCCAGTCAGATTGAGAGTTGGTTCGATTCCCACTCGAGGTAATTCAATATTTAGTATTTTCATTTCCCCCATCTGGTAACAAGACAAATCACGGCGTTACATGAATTTCGCCACTCAACATCGTATGCCCCCAGAATTAGGCGGAAACTACAAAACAGAATTGTTATAATGTAGGTACCTAATTGAAATTTCTTAACACTAGTTTCTGAGGTTCCCTCTGCCTATTCTGCTATTTGCGGGGTACAGCGTGAAGCTAAAAAAAAAATAAAGATGTGGATTAAGGATTACTTAGGTACCTATATTAATCTTCCTCCTCGAATGATAATACCTACGTTTATTTATATATTATTTTAACATACATTTTGTGCAAAATATTATATTTTTTTACTTTTTACCTTACAAAGATATCGTCTAAAAATATTTACTTTCAGCTAAAAAGGTGATAAAATGTTATATATGCAATAAAAAATATACTAACTTCACTGAACTAGAAAGAGTGATAAAGTTTAAAATAGTCAAAATGAATGCATGGAACACGCATAACTCGTAAAAATTATTTTATTTTATACTAAGTATACACATTGTTATTATATTTTTATAGTTATTTCGTGTTAATTAATTATTAGCATATTAAGAAAATTCTATATGTGTATGACACGTTAGTTAAAAAAATATTATTGGGGATATTATTGGGGTAGGTTAAATTTATACTCACCTCCCCGATGGACACACGCTGAAATTCTACTGTCGTCAGCATTGTAACTGAAAGACGACATTGTAAACAGTTCGTTCGTTGGAAACATATGTACATCCGAACATGTCATGACAGCAATCTTCAGTCTTGAAGAACCGGCCATAGAGTGACATAATATTAATAATATGACATAATTATGTGCGTAGGTATATAGCGTTATTAGATAAAATGTGATGATGACTTCCACCCCGCAACATAAAATCTAGCAACATCAATGTCGGGCTTAAGGGCGTAGGAATACGAGTCATATTCACCAGAAGTCTGGTGAAATTTTACTATTCATTATGGTAAAGATAATCATGATATACCTTTTTGAAATCCTCGTATTGAGCTCTTGAATTTGATATCCACATTGTGGTATTCGAAACCAAAATTTTTAACCGACAGCCGCCATGATTTTTTTACCGTCACCCATCTAAGAACACTTGGGCTGCTGAAACGAATCTAACGATACCTCAATTATGTAAATCCATTCAGCGGTTCTGGAGATATGAGATAATAAAGAATATTACATACATACATACGAGATACGCGCGAAAAATATAACTCTTACTTAGCAGTGGGGAAATATTAGAGTAACTATATGGTTCTTCGATAGATGAAAACAACATCTTTTATTATATACGAAATTTATTATAATTTTCGAGTCTAATATAAACTTCATTGTATACTTTAAGCTTAAATTAATAAAACAGATCAAAACATTAGCTCGCAAGCTCACAATAAATAAAAGTAGATGCAGAAGCACGTCACAAATAAAGACCACTCGATCATAAATCTTTAGAGTCCTCTGGCACACATAAGAATAATTTTGAGCAAAATGTGTTAAAAGAATTACATGTATTTTGAATCCACATAGGTTTATTTTTCCACATGATGAATACATAGAACACTGGGACTCCAAGAGCAATAAACGCAATACCTATGCCGATTTCCATGGGTTTATGTATGCCTGAGAAAACTACTAGGCTTGTACAAATAACGAGGAATGCGATTGGCAGTAGGAGGTTGACTCGTATCGGCCGCGATAGTTCTGGACGCTTGTACCGCAGCCACAGCAGTCCCGCCACCGAGCACAGTATAAATATCGCCTCGACAGCAGTTACGTAAACGATCAGTGACTCCACGCTGTTTGATGAGAGCAGCACGAGGGTTACTAAGCACTGAAAAGAAAAAAAAATACAGTTAAATTGCAAGATGATCGAAAATGTGTAATCTCTATATAGAGACAACAACAACATATGTTGTTAGATCGGAAAGGGAATTAATCTGTTATTTTAAACTTTTAAAACATTTTAATTTTATTGGTATTAAAATAAGTACATTTTTGAGCAACGTTTAAAAATAAACCTTTATAAATTAACGATACGTTTTTGGAAAACATTAAATAATATCTAGTGGAGCTAATTAATATTTATATCACTGTATAGTGGTATAACGCTACAGAAAATAAAAACTTAATATATGCTGGCAATAAGTTATTGAGAATATTTTAATGTAAAGTAGGTCAAGGAGGGCAGCGAATGGACACAATATAAATTATTTGGCAAAAAAATAATGAACCAGCCAACCAGCTGCCTTTCAACAAATATTTTTTTCTATTTATTACTTGTCACAAAGAGCCTAAGCTTAACGAAAAAGAAAGGCCGCACTAGCTTTCTACATATAGCGATCAAAATGTAATATTATTAAATATAATGTATATCATTAACGCGGATAACCGATTATTACTCTGTAGTGCTACTGCTGATGTAAATCTAACGATAATAGCAGTTGATAATAAATAGGGAAAATTTTGTGGTAAAATGTATTTCTCTTCAATTAAAAGTTATTTTGCTAATATGGAAAATACTAACTTCAGTTATTGTATAAAACATTCTCTTTAGTTAGTTATGAGTAGATTCACATACAGTTAACTATTAAACTTACCATGAAAATTAAAGATGGTACGGGAGTTAACCGCTTTACATCAATCAGAGAAATAGCAAGCGGTAAGTGACCATTCCTAGCACCAACAAAGAACAGCCTCGAAGACGCATAAATAGCTCCATTTAGAGATCCAAATGTACACAATGCCACAAATAATGGCATAATCCAAGACATTACGCCAAGTATTTTTTCACTGAATGTGACAGCCACGGCCTCTGAGGAACGTATCTCGTCGTTGGAGAGAACTATAAAGTATGCTATGTTGGTCAATGCATATACGAGAGTCACCACTGGCATGGATATGCATATTGCTCGTGGAAGGTTCCTGGAAAAGAAATAAT
>JAKRZM010001070.1:445533-500558 GCA_036379175.1 Heliconius cydno galanthus | reverse complement strand
CCGGGTCCACTAGTCTATATTATATAACTAATCTATATCTACAGATAGATCTTTCATTATATAGAAATATTTTATATTATAAATATTTATTGTACAATTTATAAAGAAATGTTTAGTTAATTCGCTTATTAAAAAAGTGGTCCTGTATATATTTCAAATAAAAATAGTAAATAAGTGATGTTGATAAAATTCCCCTACAGATGCTAAATTGAGTGTACAAATATTTAGGTACTTCCTTTAGAAAAGCACATATTTTTGATAACATGCTTATCTTGCAATATAAATATTTTGCTAAAAATCCATATGTGTATTTATATAATTTGTTTTCAATTCCAGATTTCACACGTTTATATATGTAGGCTTACATGTTGCTGCCAACTACCCAAACATTGTATAGGTAGGCCTTAGGTAGGCCTTTAAATCTTTTACAACAATTTAATTTTATATAAAAAATTTTTTTTATTTTTTTTATAAAATTAAATCAGCTCCACGCCGTATCCCGAGATATATCCAAGAAAATTAAATTAAAAAAATAAATAATTTAGTTGACTTTTTAATTTCATTATATGTTTACTAAATATTCCTATAACTTTTCCTCGCGAAATTATTTCAATCGGAACAACTTACCTCGGTAATTTGTAAACCCGCTCTTCCCTGTGTTTTATATATAATATTTGATAAGTTAATATTTAACAGTGACAATTTACTCCTGTAGCCAAAATGAATGGAAAATAAACTTTTACCTAGTGCTTATTTTGAAAACTCCCTACATCGTGTTATTTGCTTAAAAGTTTATTTTTTATTATTAATTTTATAATAGGCACGTTTCTTGGTTCCGTAATGATTATGAAACCTCAATTTCCTAGATCGATACAATAGAGACGTCGTGGCCGCGCTCCAGACGGCTATATTTCTTTGAGAGAAACTTACGTGGCCGTTTTACGGTTCGATAAAGTGCAATTTTATTTTTAACTGTTTTTTAGCATAAATGTGGCTATTGTATAGTAAAGTTAGTTTTTTATCAAGAAAAACACAAGGTTAATTATTTATTTACCAATATTGTTATAATTTTATTATATTTCTAACAAATCTTCGCTTCGCCTTGTAAAATTGACAACAAAGAAAATATTTTGTTCTGGAATTAGTTTTCTAAACTCTTGAAGATATTTAGAGGTATTCCATATTTAAGAAAGAAAAAAAGACTTAGTATTAAAAGAAAGAATTTGGTATTTTAGAGAACGTATCTATAATTTTTTTTCTACATTTCTTTTTCTATAAATTCTTAATCTAATTTCTTTTTAACTTCACGCTGTATCTTCTACAAAGTAGGGTAGGCAGAGACACCTGGGAACCTAGTGTTAAGGCACTCGTTCCACATTTCTTGCCGACGCCGCGCTTTGCCTCGACACCAGAGCGAAGAAATGAAAATAAATATAAATTTAAATAAATATTCATTTCTTCGAGCTGCGATTGAACCCACAACCAGTCGCTGTAACAGTCATATTTTGTGCATTTGCGCCACGATCGGCCCCAAAGATTTATAATGTTTAGATTTATTTATTCTCATCGGAGAAAATCTACCATTCTTAAAATCTACCATTTTTTTATTCGAAATTATAATATGTGTATGTATGTAAAGCAAAGTGAAATTATTCAATCCGGTATCAAAATATGTGAGCTACTCCTTTGTCGTCATTTGGGGTAAAATGTTTATAATACTTAAATTCTTTAACATAATTAATAATTGAATCGAGGAGTATAAACAATAAGAAGCAAAACATCTTCAAACAGAAAGCGCCTATATATTTATCATAGCAATGAAATATTTAAACTGATTAAGTATAAGTTTTCCTTTAAGAATTATTGTGAAGATAAAAAATAAAGAATAGATGAAGAATGTATGTTATAAAATCACTCTATTGTAGAACTGTCATTATTTATCACAATTAGATCTTTTTTATTTCTTTTTATATTTTACGATTATAAAAATATACTTACAAGCTCAAGGATTGAGGACAGTCAGATAGAGTGGCAGATTTTTGGTTCGATTCCCACTTGAGGTAATTCAATATTTAGTATTTTCATTTCCCCCATCTGGTAACAAGAGAAATCACGGCGTTACACGAGTTTCGCCACTCAACATCATACGCCCCCACCATACATACGTACAAAACAGAATTCTTTAACGTAAATGAAATTTCTTAACACTAGTTTCCGGGGTTTCCTCTGCCTACCCTGCTATTTGCGGAATACAGACTAAAAAAATAAATAAAGATGTAGATTTAGGATTACTTAGGTATATCAATTTTCTTCCTCGAATGATATTATACGTTACCTACGTTTATTAATTTATGATTTTAACATACATTTTGTGCAAAATATTATATTTTTTTACTTTTTACCTTACAAAGATATTGTCTAAAATATTGACTTTGAACCAAAAAGGTGATAAAATGTTATAAGTGCAATAAAAAATATATTATCTTCACTGAAATAGGAAGAGTAATAAAGTTTAAAGTAGTCAAAATGAATGCATGGAACACGCATAACTCGTAAAAAAATCTTTTATTTTATACTAAGTATACACATTTTATACTAAGTAACAGTTCGTCCGTTGGAAACAAAGGTACATCCCACCCCCCACATACTCCCCCACATGTCATGACCGCAATCTTCAGTCTTGAAGAATCGACCATAGAGTGACCATAGTGAGTAATGTTAATAATATGATATAATTACGTGCGTAGGTATATGGCCTTATTAGAAAAGTGTGATGTTAACTTCCACCCCGCAACATAAAATCTAGCAACATTAATGTTGGGCTTAAGGGCATAGGAATGCTGGTCATATTCACCACAAGTCTGGTGAAATTTTACTAATAAAAAAATTGCCTTGAATAATTAAAAAACAACAACACAAATATGAAGACTTTTATAGCAAAGTAAATCGTAAGATATTTAATAAATATTTTATACTTAAATTATCTGTAACACAAAAAATGTTAGGCAGAGTTAATAGAAAACTAGAAATAAAAATATTTGAATAACTGTATAGTTCTTCGATAGATGAAAACAACATCTTTTATTATATACGAAATTTATTATAATTTTCGAGTCTAATATAAACTTCATTGTATATTTTAAGCTTAAATTAATAAAACAGATCAAAACATTATGCTCACAAGCTCACAATAAATAAAAGTAGATGCAGAAGCACGTCACAAATAAGGATCTTCAGGACTCGATCATAAATCCTTAGAGTCCTCTGGCACACATAAGAATAATTTTGAGCAAAATGTGTTAAAAGAATTACATGCATTTTGAATCCACATAGGTTTATCTTTCCACATGATGAATACATAGAACACTGGGACTCCAAGAGCTATAAATGCAATACCAATGCCGATTTCCATGGGTTTTTGTATGCCTGAGAAAACTACTAAACTTGTACAAATAACGAGGAATGCGATTGGCAGTAGGAGGTTCACTCGTATTGGCCGCGATAGTTCTGGACGCTTGTACCGCAGCCACAGCAGTCCCGCCACCGAGCACAATATAAATATCGCCTCGACAGCAGTTACGTAAACGATCAGTGACTCCACGCTGTTTGATGAGAGCAGCACGAGGGTTACTAAGCACTGAAAAGAAAAAAAAATACAGTTAAATTGCAAGATGATCGAAAATGTGTAATCTCTATATAGAGACAACAACAACATATGTTGTTAGATCGGAAAGGGAATTAATCTGTTATTTTAAACTTTTAAAACATTTTAATTTTATTGGTATTAAAATAAGTACATTTTTGAGCAACGTTTAAAAATAAACCTTTATAAATTAACGATACGTTTTTGGAAAACATTAAAGAGTGTCTAGTGGACCTAATTAACATTTATATCGCTGTATAGTGGTATAACGCTACGGAAAATAAAAACTTAATATATGCTGGCAATAAGTTATTGAGAATATTTTAATGTAAAGTAGGTCAAGGAGGGCAGCGAATGGACACAATATAAATCATTTGGCAAAAATATAATGAACCAGCCAACCAGCTGCCTTTCAACAAATATTTTTTTCTATTTATTACTTGTCATAAAGAGCCTAAGCTTAACGAAAAAGAAAGGCCGCACTAGCTTTCTACATATAGCGATCAAAATGTAATACTATTAAATATAATGTATATAATTAACGCGGATAACCTATTATTACTCTGTACTGCTATTGCTGATGTAAATCTAACGATATTAGCAGTTGATAATAAATAGGGAAATCTTTGTGGTGAAATGAAAGAGAAATACTCTTCAATTAGAAATTATTTTGCTAATATGGAAAATATTATCTACAATCTTTAGTTAGTTATGAGTAGATTCACATACAGTTAGCTATTAAAACTTACCATGAAAATTAAAGATGGTACGGGAGTTAACCGCTTTACATCAATCAGAGAAATAGCAAGAGGTAAGTGACCATTCCTGGCACCAACAAAGAACAGTCTCGAAGACGCATAAATAGCTCCATTTAGAGATCCAAATGTACACAATGCCACAAATAACGGCATAATCCAGGACATCACACCGAGTATTTTTTCACTGAATGTGACAGCCACGGCCTCTGAGGAACGTATCTCGTCGTTGGAGAGAACTATAAAGTATGCTATGTTGGTCAATGCATATACGAGAGTCACCACTGGCATGGATATGCATATTGCTCGTGGAAGGTTCCTGGAAAAGAAATAATTTTTATCATTATTTTGTGGAACATTTTATTTATTTATGACATTTAAATAGAAATTCTTCATATATCATTTATTTATAAAGTAAATTTTAATTTTAATTAACAGCATAGACTTACTTATAAGGTTCTTTGAGTTCTTCCGTCACGAAGTTCAGATAATTCCATCCGGAATACGAAAACAATCCAGTATAGAAAGCGATGGAGATATCACCAGGCTTAGTGATGGTACCTTGCATTAAAGATTCTATATTTTCTGTGTGTCCAGTGGACAGGTACCATATGCTGGCAAAGAAAGGTACCAGTAACGCCAATATTTTTGCTACAGTAAAAGAATCTTGTACTCGAGTCACCCATTTGACGTTGAAGCAATTGAGTGCGGTGAGAAAACCTGTAAAATATCATTATCCAAAATTAATAAATGTATGGCAAAGCATAAATTATTAATATATTCTACAAGTATATAATTAACTATATACCTAATGTCATTTTTTTATTTATAAACACACAAGAGTAAATAGCATATCTAGGTTATTTTAATTTTAGCTTAACACGTATAATACATTGTATACAAATGTGCCATCTAAAAATTGTTAATTTAATGATATTACACATTAAAATAGTTTTCCATTCCCAGCAGTACGTAACTGGATAAAAATAAACTCATAATGACCCATGTTAAAATTCTTCTTAGAGCGATACCCTACAGCAAACGTACTAAGTTCCAGAAATATAAAGTAAATAACAAAATAATTAAGAATATCTCTCTATGTAAGGATATAATATACTTTTTATATTAGTCTGTTACTGTCGTAGTAATGTTGACAACACAAAGAGGTTATGGCCTTAAAGCTCAGTGTAACATGTGAGATTGGGTTCGTTAAGTGAAGCTTGTTTTCTAGTATCCACTACTTAACGTCTTTCATAATTATGAAATATGAAAATGGTAATATCACCATTTTTCTACCTACTTTTTGGCAAATAAAAAAAAATCAGTTACTGTATAACAAAAATAAAACAAGTCCTATAATAAGACATTATGTGCCCTTAGCGCACACCACGCGAGGTGATCAGATAATTTCGCACAAGAGTACGTGTCGTGATGCGGGAGGAAGCCGTCATTATCCTGTCAGGCGCAATCAGCAATGCGCGCCACTATGGCGACGACATAAAGACGCGGATAGGACACACTGATACCCTGGATCGGCGGGACAGAGGCATTCATTCATATATTGTTATCGTATTGCCAACAATAGCGTGACTTTCATTGATGTTAATTTATGAAGGAGTGTATTCGCGTTTGTCATTCGTTCTGTGGGATAATCTTTTTTTAAGCTCCACGCTATCCCGATAATAGTAGGGTAGGTTGAAGGAAGCTAGCGTAAAAACAATCCGTTCCCCACTTTCAGTCGCTCGGGGTTTTTTGGTTGAGTGGCGAAACTCAACGCCGCGCTTTGCCTTGTCACTAGAGAAAAAAAATTAAAATATTATAGATTTAATTTTCCGAGTGGGAATCGAACTCCCAACCGTCGCATCTACAGTCACACACTTGTGCCACGCCGGCCTCTATAATCTGGGATAATCATACAAATATTAAATGTTTTCATATTTATAATATCTAATAAGAATTACAGGCAATGCTGTAATTTTTAAACTTATTCTTACTACACAGAATTATCAAACTTTTACAATTTATCACTGTTTCGATCGAAGTTTTTGATATTTGTTTTTTCAATCGCTTAACAAATAACAGCCGTCCGTCCGTCATGTTGGTTGTAAATTGAAGATATGTATAAAGTTGAATAAAAATAAAAAGCAATTAAGTTTCATTTCGTGGAATCGCTCTGTGAAGAAACAAAATAAGTTACCAATAATTTTAAGTTGGAATGAAGTCCCGCTGAGTACTGCTTATTTTCAAGTATGATTACAAAAATTTAGAATAAGAAAACAGAACGAAATCGCCATATTCGTCCTGACAAAATGTTTTCAGTTTTCAATGTTTCACATAGGACTTCTTTGAAAGATAGCAAGCTTTTATTACTGTAAAATTGATTTTAACCAATTTTTAAATAATCTTAATATTTTTTGGTAGCTTTTTGTTTATATTATGTTCATTCGACAATTTAAAAGTGCTTATAATATAGTCTTCTTGAATAAAGAATATTTTGAATTTTGAATTGAATTTGAATTTCGTGTAAACCATCACTATACTATATTGAAAAACACCTGTATAAATGTAATATAAATATAATTGTGTAACCATCTACGATATAAACTCATAACCTTCACGTAGCTGAATATTCACATGCTAAAATATTTGTAGTCATTTAGTATGGCTTAAAGTTACCAATATAACACATAATTGCATACAAGAAAAAATGAAAAGTAAATGTAAATGTATTTTTAAAGAGGTACAAAATTATAATAAAAAGACAAGCTTTAAGAAATTAAGTTTGGAGTTCTCCGAAAAGCTTTAAAAGTATATTGTCGAATTGCTTTTAAAGCAGGTTTGAATATTCAATATATCTATACAAAGATTCCTGCACCTTTATATAGGATACAGTCCATATTCAATTTACACATGTACGTATAGCTATATCACGTGGCAGATATGGTGGGAAACCTGGAGTCATGTTTAGCTGAGGCAATGTGATTCGAACCACCGATTTTAAAATTTTTCATTGCCCATAATTTTATTGTATTGAATTGAAAAAAAAATTTTTTTTGATTGATCTTATGATGAATATTTCGCGACATAAGGGCCAGATGAACGTATCTAAATTTTCTAAATTTTACAGGAGAGCAAAAATACTAATACATACATACATAATATTTAAATACTAATACAAACATAATATTTCTAAAGTGCCGTGTATCTGATGTTATCTAGCACATACATATATAGCACTTAAGTAATTAATGATCTATATGCATAGAAAACGGGCAACTTTTTTAAATTGAAACATAGAATAACGAATACGAATAAAAGTTAACTATACTGAAAGATAACATGTTCCGTTTGCCGATTTAAATTTGTATGAAAGTGGTCTCTACAATTAAAGTTTCTACAAAGTTAGGCCATTATGCTAGGCCTTTGCTGTAATATAATACCCCGAAATAAGTTCAATCTGAAGATCGAAGTTTTACATCACTAAATTATAGGACGTCAAATACGAGAAATTCGTGATGATAAAATAATAGAGCTTATACGAGTACTTACACGTGACGACAGCGGCAATGAGGCTGACAGCGTCTGTGGGCGGTTCACAAGCTGGCCATAAAGGCTTAAGTATATTCTGAGCAAATGTTAACGCGGTGATGGCGTTCCCTGTTGGCACCAAGATGAATAATGCCACCCAAAGGTAAAGAAATGCAGGCAAATCTCCAAAAGCTTCTCCAATGTACGCGTAATCTCCTCCAGATTTTGGAATCATTGTACCTGTAAATAAATAGAAATTTTGACGTAGGTATCTATGAGTAATTTTGAGTTTATAGAACTTTTTTTTATGAGATAAAATTTATATTTGTAATAAATAATTTGTTAGCTTAGCTTAAGCTTCCATAAATCATATTTTTGTTGTTTTGAAAAAATGACAATTTTTTTTAAATAACAATAAATACATCATTAATAGTGTAGTGTCTCTTAAATAATAATATTATGTTTTTTATTTAATATTACTTTACACGGATCGTATTGGATCTAGATCATTTTCAACTTATAATTCCTTGGTCTGAGTCAAGTCCAAATAGGGCACTCTTAAAGATAAAAATAAAAAAAAAAAGAATGTGTGTAATTATAATATTTTCATTACAACTGTTTGTTTTTGTATTACATTTCTTTGTAAAGTTATCAAAAGCAGTTGTCGCACACGTCATACAGGTAAGTCTTGCATCATCATTTTTGATATAATAAGAAGGTGAGTTTTGGTCCGCAGTTAGTTCAATTTAAGACCATCGACCTTTTCTGGCTCGCTGAAAAAGAATCTTGCCACGCAACACTGGCAAGACACGTGGATTTCCAGTTTATCAAAATTAATATGTTTTTCTTCCTTCATATACCTCAGGACAAAGACTTTCAAAGTTATTTTTCAAAAAATATTGAAAATTGTTTTTAAAAGACATTTATTTAGACATTTATTTTATGATAACAGTAATTTGTTTCTTCTACGACTGTGCGTTAATAATTATCTTATTATAAGCTGTATGGGAATTAAATGTACAAAGTGAAAGTGAAAGCTTATTCAAAGAGCTTACCAATGACTTCTAATCATTGCATCATATAGCAGTGTAAATCCTTCTGTCAACATTAATATAATTAAAAAATTAAGTATTAAATAATACTTAATAGTTTTTTAAGAAGTTTTTTGTATCACAATCTAATTCGCAAGTACTAGAAAACCTTGACCTCCATATGTGAAGGGGTATAGCACGATCTGTATAGCATTACTGTTACTTAAGATGCATTATCTACTCATTTTTGGAGGTTTTAAACTAAAATCGGAAAAATTATTACATAATTTTAAAGTTATTTTTGCCATTGTTGCAAATCAACAAAAATATATAAAATATTTAAAATTTCGTATACTTTAAAATTACAATAAGTTAACGTAAGAATTAATGAAAGTGTAGATCCCTTCTAGATGTACCTAATTATTCTACATTATATTTTTCACTTGGAAGTTAGTAGACAATGGACGTACCTATAGAAAAGTATATTAATGTTATTACAATATTATTATGATAATTTTAAATATATTTATTTAATCTTAAAATATATAATACGTTCTAATATTTCAATATATTTTTTAATTATTCAAGAATGAATGAATTATTGAATATTCAAGATTACCGATTAGAAAAAAATAGAACAATTTTTGTTATTTTTATCTATCTGTATGTGTGCATAGACAAAAAGCTAATAGTGCTTGATGTATTACAAAATAAATTAGTTTTGTTCTCACTTAGCTAAACTACCCAAGGGGCAGACGGTAAACATCCATAAATAGTAAGATATTTAAATATTTACGCGCACTACACATGATAACTGAAACAAATGTTTATAAATAGGACTATCGACGCCGTCGCATAGGCATTAAGGAAGTCTACATAACGTCGATGTTCGTGGGTTGAAATTTATTATTTCATGCAGGGAAATTATTGTTTATCTTATGTTTAAAAAAATTATAGTTTATTCAATATGCATTATTTTTTACCATTAAATTTAATTGAAAATGTTTGTACCTATATCTACAATTTATTACAAAATAAATGCCTATTGTCCACAAATTATTATTTTACGTAAAAACTTTTTTATTAAATTAAACTGAATTCGCTAAGATTATATTTTTTCTTGTAAATAACTAAGCAAATATAAACAAGTCTACCAAGGGGAATATGAACCTACGTCCTCCCCTCACCTATAAAGAGTCATTTTTGTAAAGTTTTATTTAAATAAGAGTTAAGATTTTCATCACTTCTCATTCAACATAAAGAAATTTCAACATTTTATAGTAAATAAGCGTTAAAATATTCTTTTTCTTATATAAATGACGAAATTGTTATTTTAAAAATATGTACTTATATGAAAAATCTTATTGGAAAATATTTTCAGCTAACATTTTATATATACGACTCGTATATACTTACTTTTCGAAAGTTTATAAGTAATTTTAATAGCAAATTGATAAAAGAATATGCTAATTAATGACGCACTTACCTAATTCCGCATAGCATAGAGCTCCAATCATGGACATGAACCCAGAAAGTACCCATACTATTAGGGCCATGCCCTTCGAGCCCGCGTGCTTCAAGGCCAGACTGGGGGATACAAAGATACCAGACCCCACTATAACTCCCACAATAATCGCCACGCCATTCATTAGGCTCAATTCTTTTTTCAGTCGTATCCCTTCATTTGATTCCATTTCTGCGGATGTGCCACTTTCACCTACATCCATGGACTTGGGTGTGAGACCCTCTGCAGCGGATACTTTAGCCATATTTAAGAGTTCAGTCAAATCGTTAATAAAAACAAACAACCTTCACTTTTTAATCAAAATGTCCAACATGATTCAAAGAGAACACATGGCTCAAGCGGGGCCTGTTGCGGAAACCGTGATCCTCCGTCACGCAAGCATTGCATCACACTGCGCTAAGCCACCGCGGGAAACACCACGTGCGAACTAAAACACCATCGGTCAGCCTTGTCCTGATAATAGAATGCCGCTGGTTTACCACCGAACAGATGCTGATAACACACAACCTAATGTAGTACACTATATTATTATTTATTAATAAATGTCCTTTTAGAGAGGTTAATTTTTTCATATAATAAATAAAAAAACCACCATGTGAGATTTATAGAAGGATTTAAATAAAAATGAATGGAATTTATTATTTAATTAGATCAAGTGTATACGGGAAAATATGCCGGTAACGATCGTAACTACTGCTCGACGCGGTACGGAGTACACGTTCAACGCTCCCCGTCCCCACTTTACTATTCAGTATTCGTTTTACTTCCAAGTTAACCACGAGTCCGACAGTCTACCGCCAATACATGAGTCAAGCGCGAAAACATCATAAATCGGTGCTCGTGTAGGCTAAAATAGAACGTAGTTGGATGACATTAAAGCATATTTTAAGATCATAAACTAGATTTTGAATTCATTGCCAAGTTTGAACAACGGGTTTTGGTTGTCTCTTTCACGTCTTTTTTAAACACGTGTACGGGTTGGCACAGATTTTTAAGTACATAGTTTTAAAATTTCAGTCTGATAACGTAAATATCCTTTTCAGTGATAAGCATTGTGAAATAAGGTTATTGTTGCTTGTCCATATACCTAGTGTAAAGGATGTGATCAATTCTTTTAAAAAACCATGGTATGGTATGGTCAGTGACAACTCTATTAGATTGCAATATGTTACTATTGGAAAATTAAAAACGTGTGATTTTCTAGTGTAAAACAGTTTATTTTCTATAAAATGTAACTTTTAACGTATTGCTTATGAATACGTTGTGGCACAGGGGCACAGGTGTATGAGTTAGTGGACTCGACGGTAGTGGGTTCAGGGAAATCAAAATATTGGCATTAAGTTCCGCCAGTCAACATACAATGCGTCAAGGAATTGGCGGAAAATGGGGATGGACCTAGTGCCTTCACAGCAATTTGCCAAAATTTAAAAGTAATTTGTAAAATAATTTCAAAAACAACATATGTGTTTCTAATTTAAATCATATTTATTTAACTACGTATAGTTACCGTTACATTAAGCATGGTGACGCTTTAGCATAATTTAAAGATAATTAAAACATCACTTGTATAAACATTTCTAATAAATCTCCCGTATCATTGTGACGTAGAGTGGTGGTCTTCGCCTATTGGTTTGTAACTTACCTTCAAATATTTCGATTATTCAGTGCAAGTGTTACGTAGAGCCTTCAGCTTATCGCCGTGTAAAGTCTTAACTCTGATTTTTGCAGTTTAGACGATGTCTCGTATATCGTAGGGTAGGCAGTACTTCGTGTGTAAGATATTTCGTTCCCCGCTGACGGTCAAATTTTCAAGGCTTTGCGTGTTGAGTGGCGGAACTCGTGAGTGGCGAAACTTGCTACCAGAGTGAAGGAATGAAAATATTAATAAATAATAATTCATTTCCCCATATATCCCCTATTTCCCCAAGCTGAAATAGAACTGACTGTCCGTCGCGTTTACAGTCACACGCTTGTGCGACTGCGCCACGACGGTCGTGTGACTAGAGGCGACGATTGTCGGACCTTATGCCCCGACGTGGAAGTAAGTACTACACTGTACTTGCATAGTTATCTACCAGGCTACATTTATTAGCAGAATAGTAAATATTGTAAACTAATAATAATAACAAATAATAAATATATTTAGCTACAACTATTCTAAAAACTATATGTAACATATTCCAATAACCCTCCCTCAGCACTTGGAAATAAGATTATTTTCTGTGTGGTTATTTTAATTTTAAGCAAACGGAACATAAAAAAATACAGATAATGAAATAAAGTAAACTACATAAATGTATTAAAACAAATTATAAATAGAAAATATTAGGTATATTTCATAAATGTTCAAATTTAACGCTTATCACATAATTTAAAGCTGTAACCAATTAATCAAGAATCTTCTGTACTTTCTGGGTACTTAAATATCCTAGCAGTGCCATCATCCGAAGTGGTCAGTATAATATTTTCTTGTTTATTATACGTCAAGTCCATTATAGCCGACCAATGTCCTGTCAAACCAAATTTTAAGTCTCCAGATCTCGCTTCATAAATGCGTACAGTTCCATCTAAGCAGCCAGTGACAAGTTGGTCATTCACCCACGTCATCCTTGTAACCCCGGCTGCAAATTCATCATCAGGTTTTGCGCAATGATGGCGAATCATCTGCCGGGCAGTGTCCCATATTGTTACAGATCCTTTCAATGTACCTGCATATTATAAAAACCCATAGTTACTGTTTTGACTGTATATTATTTTTTTTAATGGGAAAGTTTTGTAAGCTTCCCTTAACATTTAGTGTTTGTTTTATTTTAATCAGCTTATTATTAAATAATTATACCATTTAAAAAAATGTTGTTCGACAAAATTAACTGTTTTATTGGATTGGCTGAAACTTTACTTTCAATATAGATGAAGATATTGTTTTTAAAATGATTTTATTATTACTTATAATAAAATGTTATTTATACACCACATCCATCATTATCATTTAGCAGATTAAAGCAATATAATACAATATTGGTACATACCTAAGGCTATATTTCCTAATTTCACATCAGGACAAAAAGCAACAACTTCTAAGTCAAGTTCTGTATTAATTTGTGCAACAATTTTCCCATTATTAGAAGTCACTAGGACCACTTTGCCTGTTAACAAATTAATTTATTTTGTTTTAAAATTTATGTCTATAAAATTTTGGTGTTGAAAAAATATGGTAATAAGATATTATTTCCTAATAATAGTTACCATCAGATGATATAGATGCTATAAGGCTATTTTCTGGATGAATATCAATAGCAATAACACGACTCTGATGAACAGAAGCAGGAATTTGGTGCAATACTGCAGTTGCTTTAAGGTCCCAAATACGAACTGTGCCATCTGTGTAACCAGCTGCAAGCCGTACTCCATCAGGAAATATCTATATATACAAAAACTATTCATGAAATATATGGATGATTGGAATATTGATTAAATAAACAAATTCTTTTAATTAATGAAATAATGCTGGTATTATAATCTCAAACTACATACTTTACCACATTCAGATTTTAAATTGTGGCCTTTTAAAACTTTAGTCTCTCCAGATGGTACTTTAAATACAAATATATCTCCACCATCTGTTCCACAAATTAATACTCTTGCTCCAAAATGCCACAAACTCCATGTGAGATCGCCTGTTTCATATTCAAATACAAGGGGCCATGGCTCTCTTACATCATCTCCTAATTTACATTTCCATATTTGCACAAGTCCACCCATATCAACAGTTGCTAAATAAGCACCATCAAAGCTAAATCCTACAAATACTATAGAATCTTTGTGGTTGCTGCATTCCATTAAAACTTCTCCAGTTTCCACTGACCACACATAAGCTTTATCGTCTTCTCCACCTGTTACTGCAATTTTTCCATTGGAATGAATGTCACAACAAAAGACAGAACCATTATGTTTATCAAACGCTAAAGCTGCAAGATCTTCGGGTTTTGGCATATCTCCTTCCATTTCATCTGGATCGTCGTCAATTTCTTCCATTTCCTCATCTAGTTGTATTTCCTCCATAATCTCAATAACTTCAACGTCGTCTTCATCTTCGCCACGCGGAGATCCAGATCCCTCTTGATATTCTTTCATTTTTATAATTAATAAGAAAGTGAATACAAAAAAGTAAAGGTAAAATAATTGTTACAATTTTTCGAATTACTATTTATAGTCGTAAAATTAATTTAAACTTCAAAGGTTATGAAATATGTTCAGAAAAACATTTAATTATGACGTAAAACAGTCTTATTTATTTATCTTATGTCAACTGTCAGTTTCCAATGTCAGCAGCAATGTCTCTATCACAGAATATATATATATACCCAAAGGGTCTCTATATAAATAGAGGAAGTAGTCTCTATAGGGTCAAATTAACCTTTTCACAGATTAAAGAAAAGTTATTTGGCATAAATAAAGAATGGACAGAAAAGTAACATGCTACGTTCAAAACACTTATTGAGCGAATGAGCCCTAAGACTCTGTTTGTGTAATTCTTACTAGGCGTAAGTAACAATAAAATGTATTAATTAAAATATAGCTTGTAACGTTAAAATCATGAGAGGATAGCATATCTGACAAAAGTAAGGACAGGTTCGAAATGGTGCCCTATGCCCATTGCACAATTTCACGCGCTAATTTTATACTTCACAAAGTTCACGATATCAACTATATCAAAAAATGATATTAATAAACTAATTTTAATGTTTAAACCTACCTATATGAAGTTTCAATTCCTCAATTTTCATATTTCTTCTCTAAAATTAGATGTTTGAAATATACTTTAAGTCTGTCATTATCTATAATATCTACCAAACCATTTGCATCTATGGCAAATCTAAAACAAAAAAAAACACTTACGTCTAATTTTATTGCAATTTGTAGGTTAAGAAATGAATTTATTTTAAATTAATTAAATATTACATTTACGTAGGTAGTACATGTATACTTGATTGTTGTATAAAAACCATAAGTAATAAATATCCTTTAATATGACTTCAATTAACAAAGGTAAAAGAATAAATTTAATTAATGGCCTATATTTATAAAATATTCTTTCACTGTTATTAAATAATATGAAATATCTTTTGCAGCGCTATTGCAAACTCCAGTACCTTATTTAATTTCCAAGCGTTTTCGTGGTAAGATCAACGTTCAAAAGCCTCGTAAGCCTCACTTTGAACGACAACTTCTACTTGATATTTCTAAACCATATTATGTTCCATCTAAGAATTCACTCCCTGAAATTGTACTATGCGATACACGAAAGGAGTTAAAAAATTACGAAAGAGACAATCCATTTGAAAGAATTCTGGCAAGGGAATGTCTTAATTGGTTCAACACTTCCAAGATGGTTGTATTTTTACATTTGAATTCAATAAGTATGGAAGATAAGACACCAATATTTGCGGCGTTAAAAAAAAATGATATGCATTTAAGGGCATATGGTAAAAAAATAGTAAGTATGGCAACCAAAGGAACACGCTATGAAGTAGTTAATAATTTATTTACATCCCACCAAAATGTGATTTTTGGCCAACCAGAAAATGCAGCAAAAATGTTTAAAATACTTAAAAAGGCTCCGCAACTAGTTATAATGGGTGTGTATTAAATATAATTATTAGTGTGAGATATATTTTAGATTTTTAAAAAAAATAACAGTAATTTTTCACAAATTTAAATTCTTTTTCAGCTGGTATTATTCAAGATAAATTATTGTCAAAAAATGAATTAGTTGAATATAGTAAGCTACCCAGCTTGGATATGGCAAGAAGTCAACTTTGCTCTGTTTTACAAAGCGCAGGATCTTGTATTGTCGGTCAACTTAATCAGAGTCAACAATTACTTGTGTCACATTTAGATAAACATATAGAATTACAAAATAGCCCACCAAGTTCTGATTTAAATACAGAAAGCTAATTTTAAGAAGACAATGTAATCTAATATAATTTAGTTGTATTAACTATAGTATGTATTAAAGTGTTTCTTTTTGTTACTTTGCTGTATTTTGAAAATAAATTATTGTAACATTGTTTTGATTTTGTTTGTTAAGTGTTAATTTTTATAAAGACTTCTCTTATTGTCATTTGGTGTGGCTGGTACGGAACCAAAAAGTCTAAAAATTATGAATAAAATATTTATCTTAGTCTTTCAGGTACTATGTTACAAACAGTACATATAGAATTTAGGTGTCTGGATTGTTGAGTCAGACAGGACATTGGTTGATGATCCTGATAACCAACCTATAGACTATGCCTCATTGTGTATCCAAAGTAGCTCAAATTACACTGAGAATGTATTGTGAAAAGACTTTTTCCAGCTTGCCTATGTTTTAGTTGGAGCCTGTATTAGAAGATTTTTGGGCAGAACAGTCTCCTGTACATCATTTCAAATCTAACAATTCTCTGTCTCTGTTGTTTTTACGAAGTACAGAATAGAACTCTGTACTTAAATGTGAAGATCAAAACCAGGTGTGTTTTGATTCTGCAGGCCATTTTAATGAATTATTTAGTCAAGTAATAGCATCTTTTAACATTACAATGCCTTTCTTTATTTCTGTTGCGTAGTTAGTTACATAACTAATACATTTTTAAATAAAAAAAATAAATCAGCTTCACACTGTATCTCACACAGCAGGGTAAGCAATGGCTATCTTTTATCTACTTAACCAAAAAGCCATTTAAATTTATATTTTCAATTAAATCTCAGTTTAACGAGTCTGTCAAGTATGTACACATTCCTACTTCTACCTGGCATTAGTCCCGGCTTTTATTACAAGGGTCTGCCTCCTGACTCAACCTACTCCAGGATCTTATACTTTCTGTGTGGTTAGCCCATGGGAGTAGGGGAAACCGGGTTGGNCTTTCTTTATCTCTGTTGCGTAGTTAGTTACATAACTAATACATTTTTAAATAAAAAAAATAAATCAGCTTCACACTGTATCCCACACAGCAGGGTAAGCAATGGCTATCTTTTATCTACTTAACCAAAAAGCCATTTAAATTTATATTTTCAATTAAATCTCAGTTTAACGAGTCTGTCAAGTATGTACACATTCCTACTTCTACCTGGCATTAGTCCCGGCTTTTATTACAAGGGTCTGCCTCCTGACTCAACCTACTCCAGGATCTTATACTTTCTGTGTGGTTAGCCCATGGGAGTAGGTAAGGGGAATCCGGGTTGGCCGTGCCTACCCCAGAAATTTAACTTGCAACAAAATTGGTCCTGAAAAATTAAAAAAAAAATTATAGTTACACGCATATGCTGGGTTATTCCGTGGGTATGACTGTAATGCGACGGTTGTGGGTTCAACCCCCACTCTAGGAAATCATATATTTATTTACATTTATGTTTTCATTTTTTCACCCTGGTGTCGAGTCACAGCGCGGCGTTGAGTTTTGCCACTCAACACGCAATGCCCCCAGAATTCGGCGGAAAGTGGGGAATGGAGTGTCTTAACGCTAGGTTCCCACTGCCTACCCTGCTGAGTGCGGGATACAGAGTGAACCTGATTTATTTTGCTCATATAGTAAACAGTGAAAGCTGCTGGTTTTGAAGAACGAAAAAATTAATTGTATCAAAGTTTAAAATAACAATTTGAATCTAAGCCTTATTATTAGATCACGGGCCTTAGATATTAGATTTAGATTTTATAAATAGGTACGGGCCTAAATACGCGATTTGTATATAAATAATTAAAAACATCGAAAAAAATCCACCTAAATTGAAAAACACAAATAATTTAAAACTTGAATTTTATTGTTAACACATACATATTTGGTAAATATTGGAACTTAGCCTAAAGTTGAAAGAGATCAATTACTACTTAAACAATATTTAATGGACATGTAAACACAAGTAACATGCTTGAGCAAGACTTAAAAATTATAGCATATTTAAAAATAAAAATACTTAAACTAAAAATACAAATAAACTAAATATAAAATATTGAAAATTATTTCGGAACACATGTTTTGTAATTTTATTAATCTGGCATGTTTGTTAAAGAAATAATTTTAAATAACAATGGTTTACGGTGCTGTAACACGAGTGGTTCCTGTCGCAAGCGCTGTCAGAGCGACAGCGGCTTCAACTTCATCTCTATCGTGCCTCAAAGTGCTGATCTCAACACGAATTTTTTGCTCCTTCCGTCGTCTTCCTTCAGCCCACCACGAATAATTAGTTTCACTAGGCTGAAACCTAGCCGCACTTGCAAGCCACTTGCTTAATAGTATGGGACTAGTTATGCTATTATCACAGGTTGATTTATCGCAATGATCTATTTCGTTTGAATTGTTGTTGAAGCTTTCATATTTTTCTGTTAAAGTAGAAGAGGTATCCGTATCCTGGTTACAGGCAGTGTCGGAATCTACATTACTCTTTCGTCGTTCGATATGTAAATGTTCTGGGCTGTCTGGTTCTGGCTCGCTCCAAATACTGTCATCAGAGCAGATGCTAAATTGTTCGACATTTCCTTGAGCACGATCATTGTATGTACGTATGAGATGTCCCCATGTGTGTTGGTCTCGATCTGCGTTCACATTTTTTAACTTTCTTCGCCAGTTAGCAAACCAGTTACATATCTAAAATGGTACGGTAATTATTATTAACTGTTGGATTTGAAGGTTTATTTGGTACCTATTACAAATATAGGTACATTTTTCTTAGGTTTAATTAACATGTATAAACTTTAAAATTATTAAAAGAAATAGTGTAATTGCAAGAAACTTTGGATGGAAACAAAGCTTAATTATGTTTGTCAGGCAGTGACAAAAATAGTGCCTATTTATGTACAAATAGCAATTCTTGGCGTAAAGCCAATTAGGCTGACTTTAAGACCGAACGTGTTACCAAAGATACCTACTATTAAAATAATAATGACTGTTGCTTTTAAATGTAACCATAAACTTACTTGTATATAGGTAAGTCCTGTTTCACGAGATAGATGCTTTTTTTCTTCCCGATTTGGGTAGGGATTGTCTCGTCGCCGTACAAGCCAATCTTTTAAATACCGCTTTATCTCTGGAGTAAAAAGCCTTTTCTGTGGCCTTTGACCGGCTACTAAGCATCTTCTGTAAATTTAAAACGAGATTACTCTTTAATTATTTTAACTAACTACAACAAAAAGAAATAAATGTTCTCAGATCCATGAGTGACGCACAAAGACAATTATTTACAAAACACTGAAAATAATGACTCATTTTCACTAACCGCGTATAACGTCTGTTCCTGACTGGTCTTAACACTTTTACGTGTTCTTTGGTTGTGCCATCCATTTTTTCTGCTTTCGCCTCAATAACTTTTTGAATCAGCGTCATCGAAGGGATTTTATTAAAAAGTGATTTAAAACTATCACTGAAATACTTTCTTTGACTGACTCCTTTCTTAGAGATGTAAGAGAGCCGAGCACGTGCGAAGGGCACAGCAGCTTGCGAGACGACTCGTGTCTTGAAACTTAGACGCCGCGGGGGATGCTTGTTGATCTATTAAAAAATAAGGACATCATGACATAAATAGATTGTCTTTCAAGCATGAAATAGTCCATATAATCTCCAATTACTTTTGTCACATTAAGAGCGCATTGTTGGTATTCAATCTATGCGTTGATGTAACCGAAACATGACGGCCACATTCCTTTGATCAATTTTAGATGTTATTAGCTCCTGGTATTTGATAAATCACTTAATTGTTCACCAAATAATGTAATATGTGAAAATATATACTATGCTTCCTGAGTGCTATGAAGATTTTCAAATATACACTTAATATATATTGCAAAAAACAAAAAACATGGTATCTATTACGTGTGTTGTCGAGGTCATTGTTTTCTTGTTTGAAAGCTTCTTATTTTATTTATGAAAGAAAGGATGCATTACAAAACTTCACATTGTTTGTAAATACAAAATTAAATTTATAATATTTAAAATAAATTATAGAATTGAAGCATGGAAGGTACGTACCTGGGTGCGGGAAAGCTCGTGTAGTGTGTGAAAATGGCGGCGGATAAACGTGCGATTACAGCGCCACTGCGCGCGCGCACCGCCCTGCTGCAAATTAATGTTATTTCAGGATGTCTCCCGCGATGTCTTTAAACGTGAGTGCAAATGTTCTCTCTAAACAAATAGTAAAATTTATACATTTTACTATTCATATTTAAAGAATTATATTTCAATAAACATACTTTAAAAATGTAACTTTGGATAAAATTGGTTAACAAAAAAATTGTGACTTATTTATTAATTAGGTTAACATGGCGGTTTTAAACAACATAGTTCATTTAGTCATTTAAATGCCTACGATATAGCTTTCGAAGTATTATAAATATAAGCTTATATTTTGGGTAAATAGAATAATATAAAATAATAAAAGGGGTGGTGCTTATTCACTGTATTTTTGCTCTCCTTTAAAATTTAGACAATGTAGATACATTCATCTGACTCTTATGCCGCGAAATAAAATAGAGATTATACCCAATATAATGTAAGTTTTTTAAGAATTAGAGTATAAATGAAGTGCAAATTACGATGTCAGCCAAGAAAAAAAAACACTTAGAGATATTTTATACCACTATTTATTGTTCAATTTTCTTTATTTTCTATAATTTAATAGATTTTGTTTAAATTTGTGCATATTGTAAGTAATATAGTTTTGAAGCCGGTTTTATTTTCATTTAAATAAATATTTTTTGTAGCTTCATGCTGTATTTCGTAAACGGCGGGGTAGGCAGAGGTAACTTAACCATCCTCGTCTTTCCGTCGAATTTTGGAGGCGTTGCGTGTGTTGGTGGGGGAATTCAACGCCGCACTTTGCCTTAGACACTAGAGGGAAAATGAAAATATTTAATATTTCATTTCCCCGAGTGGAAATCGAATCTACAACGTATTACGTTGACTCACTCATTTGTGCTCCTCCGCAACGACTGATCTAATTTTATTTTTTACTTTTATGTTTTAGTCCTACTCGTAAACGAAGATTACGTAGGTACACTTTGGCGTCGTTGTTTTTTATATTTTTATATGGTGAAAATTGGATGGTTGTTTTCTGATTTGGTCAGAGTTCGACAGAAATTGGGGAACGAAAGCGTGTTAATGGGAACTGAGTTCCTTAATACTAGGTTTCCCGGTTGCCTCTGCCTAACCTGCTATATGGGATATAGTGTGAACCAAAAAATAATCCTATGTACCTAGGTATAATCATTGTATGAAAAGCGGGCTGCGTTATGTATCTACGAGTACGTAGTACGTACATAGTACATACCCACGTAATGACTAATGACAATAGGGAAACAGGAACTAAATCGAATTGTCGATGCGGTGACTAATGTTAAAATGATCTTTTTATAATACCATATTAAAATTTTTAGTTTAAATAAGGCTTTATGAGAATAACGTTCACTTTTATAAGGAAATCTTATATATGCGCTATAAGGAAATCTTAACATTGTCAAATAACTCTTTAATCACCAAAAAAATTATTTTAAGATATACAAGTATCAAATTCATAATTTTAAAATTAAAGAAATTGCAGTTTTTAATCGATCTTCTGTACTTTACCACTTCTATTATAGGATTAATATGTAAGTAGGTATCACTTTTAACATCATTTTAATATCAAATATGGTGTAAATATTTAAACAGACCAAAAGTCATAATTAATAATTATAATTGCTATTTAATATAAATTTATTTGCCTATTTAAGAGTTAAGGACCAATAAAGATAAAAGCTACTGTGACTCAATTTATATTATACGAGTATATTGATAAGAGACAAGAAACATTTGGAAATTTTAAGAGCCACATATTTATATGTAAAATTTTAATGTCTTATCATGTAACTTTTGAATCTGCTAAAAAGGTATCAACGATCCGTAATGAGTGAATATCATGTTTTTACAATGGGTTCACATTAAAACTTTACAAATACACTGTTACAAGTTGACAAACTTTAGATTTTAGTATGAAGTCAGTTAGAATTATAAGTTGGTAACTACCATTTCTCGAACTTTTCCCTTAATTTGTATCGTAAGTTCTCACTTTCATAAGTGTATATCCATGGGTTCTATATTATATATTTGTTTGATTAAAATAGGTTTGAATTTCGAACAAATTGCAGTAAAAATTGCACTTGGTTTTAGGCCTGTATTTATAAACTGTTGTCAACTCTGAAATCGATCTTAAGATCTGAATATCGATCTCAGAGTTTAGAGCAGTTTGTAAATACGTATTTTTTCTGTGGTCTAAAGGATCGAAGACCTGAAAATTTGATATTAATTTCGTCTTGAAAGTAGCGTTGAGATCTACACGAACTCGGGATAAGCGGTCGCGTTAGCCGAACTATAAAGTGCTTATTTAGAAAACGTACAAAAATCTTAAATGTGGAATAACACTTTAAAAATGTTAAAAAACTATAAAGTGATCCGTTTTTTCCTTGATTATGTTTTTTTAAAAGGTACGGAATCCTAAAAAATAATTTAGATCTATTGCAAGATTAATTTTATCTCCTCTAAATTTTTCTACCATTATTATACTTAATCATATTTTTAAAATATGAAAAAACACTATAATTAGTCATTGTGTACAATAAAGTACGTTATCTGTAATTATAAGTGATATTTTTGAATTTGTTTTCCTTAATTATGAATAAAATTATTTAATAAGAAAAACCTCACATTTAGGTAATTTATATTTTGTTAAAGTACATATATGGATTTTTTCTATTGTATTCTTTGTAAATATTACTATATTTTATTTGAAAAATAAAACAATACTGCTATAAACCAAATCAAAACTGTCACCTCATTATAGTAGAGCAGTAATGTAGAGGTAAGGCATATGACGCAACAAGTGGCTTCGATGGCAACATATTGTTTGCAAACGAGGCAAAATCTCGGAGATATAAAACAAAAGCGTAACTAATTTGTAAAATATCAGTAGTTGCGATTTAAGTTTAGCAGATTCAGTAATAATTCAAATATCGAATGCATTACGAGTCCCCATTTTTAACGGCGCCGGTTCCCGCATTATTTTAACGTCGACATTGAGTTTCGCTGTCTCTGTCTAGCTTTAATATTTCAATATAGATGTCCTTTTCTATGCGTATTTTGCGAACAGGCGACGCTTCAGTCTCTACAATCTACAATGTAATCGCATTCACAAACCACACATGCGCTGGGACGACCGCTCGCCTGTCACGCGTAACACGTTTCTCGAACGGCTCTCGTATTTTGACGTCAACTCCACTAGTCTAGTTTTGGCGATCGTAAAAATGTTAACAGAAAGTGAATCAGTCGTGTAATGAATACTGTGGAGAACTAACAAGTCCGTGTCATAGTGTCACGTAGATTGTATCTTACCGTGAGCGTGCACTCTATTTATCAGTTTCGATTGATTTTTGCGGCATGGGTGAGGAAACTGTCGCTGGTGACTCAAAAGTTACGTTAAAACGTAAAATAACGTTGTTTAATGGCGTTGGAATTATTATAGGAACTATAATTGGCTCCGGAATCTTTATATCTCCAACTGGAGTTTTTCTTCACACTGGGTGAGTACTTGTCAAATTTCCCGCCTCTTTAGTTCTATTAATATTGTAAGCGTGAGTGTACGTTTTAAAGTAGGTAAATGTGTCAAAATATTGGCAATATTTGGGAAAAGAATAGAGCATTTTGAATATTGTGTCAATTTCAATGTTATAAAATATTAGATTTTAAATGAAAATTAATAAAATATTACTTTATAGAAAAATTAACCGGATTAATCGCGTATATTTAGTATTATACGTTTTTGGAAACCCGACGTTTCGATCATTTTGCAGTAGTCCGTGATCAAAGGTAGAGTTGAATAGTTTCATTTAAAATATGTAATAATCGTGAAAATCAAAGATCTTACTATAAAATATCATTACAGAGTTAAATATATTTTTGTTATAATTGTTTTAAATTTCATTTAGTCTCAAAAGAAAGCGGTTCTAAATAAATCAAACACTATTTAATAAATTAATAATACAAAATTAATTATGAAGGAATATACTTATCACCCATAATCTTTAATATAATTTAGCATATATTAATGAATCATAAAGTAAGTAAGTACTTACATTAGCTTTTTTAAGTTTTCATTCATAATGTATTTGAATTATAATTTAAATATGTAAATTGGTTTCCTTTTTAACTAAAATAGGAAAATATATAATAAGATAATTAATTGAAAAATCAAACTCTAATCATCTTGTAATATTAAAATTTCAAGTGAACATTGATAACACTGAAATGACCGTGACACACTTTATAGTTTACTTTACGTGCCATGAATGCTTAAATTCCATTAAAAATATGCAATATAAGTACTGCTACGGGTAATTAGTTATATTGCTTTAGGAAACCTTATTCTTTTTTACTTTATTTGTTATATTTTATTAATTAATTCCTAAGTATATCAAAGTTTTTTTAATTATCGAAAGCTCTACTTATATAGCTAATAGCTAACAATTATTAAAAGTACGTGACGGCACCATAAGAAATGTCATTAAAATATATTTAAGAATGTTTGTAATGTAAAACTAAGTAGTTTAAGTAGAACCAGTGTTTCATTGTTTTTATATTTAATAATATCGTCTACCTGCTTTAGCAGAAACCGGGAGTAATAAAATGTGAGGGCAGTAGACCCTGTGGGCTGTAACCGTTGAAAAAGCTAGGGGAAAAAAAGCACAAACAAAAACTGAAGCTCTACGGGGACTATAGAACTAAAATCGTTATATTTAAATAATAATATTTCTTCTTAAATAAAGTATCATTACGGAAAATAATTTTATATTAATACGATACAAGGAAATAATAAAATAAAATAATGTTAACAATTTAATGTTCTAAGGAATGTAGAAAATTTTTATTATAGGTTTTAGTGTTCATTTTTAAGTATTATTTAGTATTGAGATCTTATTTATATCTTCGTATAATAAGACATTTACTAAGGTTCATAATCTGTTTTTAGCTTTACGCTGATTCCCGCATATAACTATATGGTAGGCAAGAATCTAGTGTTAAGACATTCCATTCCCCACTTTCTGGCGATTTTTCGAGACATTGCGTGTTAAGTGGCGGAACTCAACGTCGCTATATATCTTTAGCTAAAAAAAAAAGGTAATTTTCCCGAATCAGAATCGCACCCTACAACCGTCGAGCCACCCCAGAAATATTACTAATAAAAAAAAGGTTTACACGAACATGTCAGTTCAAGGCCTCCCCCATTAAAAATATCTCGAAATACGCCCACGGTTGTAGGTTCATTTTCTGTCGTAGTAACGTAGTTACTTATGAGCAGCATTTAATATATATTATAATGCTTCTATTAAGAAATCAAACCGTTGAACTAGTTTCCAGTGCACCAGCTCTACTTGACAACAGGCCAAGGTTTGTCGGTTAACTTAACATTCATAATTATTAATATGGGTCTTACTTTAGTTATCTACGGCTTTCTATTGCTACTAAGACGTATGATAAAAGATTAGATTTTAATATATAGAACTTTAAAATCCTACGATATGAAATATTTTATTAAATCATGCAATAAATATATGTAAATCTAATACCAATTTTATTATAAGTATAAAAAATAGAACAACAACCTTTAAAAATTGTTTTCAGTTTAAAAAAATAAAAAACCTAATTGTAAACCTAATTTTTGATTCTGAAACTTTAAAAAAATAAGATTTCTATTCCATTCTAAATGTTCCCTCAACATGGCACGTGAATGATCCTATTTCAATGCGGTTTCACCTAAATACCGATCCTTCTCATATCAGGTTAGCATCGAACGTTTAAGTGTGTATACAGTAAACAGTGTTAGATTTCGTTGAGGATTTTTCTCGGAATAAAAATAGTGGTTTATTTTCTTAGTAAAACGTTATTTTTTTTGTTTGTTCCAGATCGGTAGCAGCATCGTTAATAATATGGCTTGTTTGTGGACTTTTGTCAACACTAGGAGCTCTTTGTTACGCCGAATTAGGGACTTCAATATCGAGGTCTGGCGGTGACTATGCCTATATTTACACTGCCTTCGGACCATTGCCAGCCTTCTTGAGGATGTGGATAGCCCTGTTGATTATAAGGCCCACTACTCAAGCGATTGTCGCGCTGACATTTGGACATTATGTTGTAAAACCATTCTTCCCTGACTGTGAACCACCACAAGATGCTGTCAAACTTCTTGCCGCTGTTTGTTTGTGTAAGTATTTTAATATTTTACGTTAACATGTAACTTATAATGCAAACAATCAAAATAAAATCAAATGTAACAGTGAATGCGACGTTGAGTTCCTCTACTCAACACGTAATGACTCCAGAATTCGGCGGAAAGTGGGGACCGGAGCGTCTTACCCCTATTCTTCCTCTCCCTATCTTGGTTCATTCTGAAAACAGCAAGAAAACGACGAAGCTTAGCTATTACCTATACAGTGCAAAAGTCCTGTAAAAGTCCAATTTGTTCTTAAGTTTATTACTTGTATTTGCGGACAGCTTATTTATTAAAGAAGAGGCATTAACTGTTTTATAAAAGAGATGAGTCATATAGTCGTTTGAAGGCGCCGGTTTGTCGTGGCTTTACAAAGATCATTATGTATATAATTAAACATACCCTCAACCTCAAACTCATGTTATCATTGATGTCATATACATTAAGTGTTTTTCTTTTATATATCATAAATACAAGCAACCCTGTAAGTAAAAATTATTGTTCAAGGCAGATCCACTATTTATTAATTAATCAAGATTTAATATTTAGTTATTTATCAATAAATATTTAATATTAGAATTCTCCATTTTTTCTTAGAGTGTTATTAGTATTAGTAAGCGATTGTTTTTGAAAAAAAAAAAATATTGCTGTGTTACAATATTACACAAGTACTTTTCCAGATTTCAATGTTGTTTCTTTGTTTCTTAAAATATTATAAATAACCTAATATGATAACTTTAATGATAACACTCATAATAACAGTGAAATGATGTCTTCACAGTTATAAAACACGTATTACTCATTTATATTTATGATAAGAATTAATATTATCTCCTTAATAAAACAACATTTATGAGAAAAAGCTTCCCAATTCCTTGATTTTAAATTATCAAGAAAAAAAAATGTAATTGCATCCGCCACTTACAAGTTGTTAAATCTTGTTAAATTTGCATACATATGAATCGTACTTCAACGAACTGAGTTTCATCGCATTCCACGAGATCAATTGGCAACTTAATGAAGTTGTTTACTGCCATGCATCTATAAGACTATTCATAAAAAGATTAATTTGATCTTACTGTAATTTTTCCTATTCTAAGCATCTTTTATCTTTATCTATCTTATTGTGTTTTGTTATAATAATCATTATTTTAACGTGTTATAGAAAAAGTAAATAAATCAAATTATTAATAAGCTCATTTTTAAATTGTAAGTTACTCACAGTTCTAGCTTTCAATAATGAGGAATGGTAATAGGTATGAAATACTGCTTCAAAGTTCGTTACAGTAAAGTTTTTACGTATATAAATACACTAGTTTTTGTTTCATTAAAAATAACCAAGTAGTTATGATTTTACAGGCATTTGAAGTTTGCAAAAATTTCAAATGCCGCTAACAGTCCCGCGGCCGGNGACGAACTGAGCGAGCGAGTTTTGCAAGACCTGTGACGTCACGCGAGTCGGTTACGGCCCGACGGAATCTCGCGTCGCGCGCTTACTTTAAAGGACAATATCTCAAAAACTAATAGACGTATCAAAATAATTCTTTCACAAGTATTTTTTGTTTTTAAAAGACAATACGATGAGCTAGAATTTAAAATTAGTGATTATTCTCCATTGTGAATGATTTTTATAATAATTTTGTATTGTTATATTATCTATTATTTCGTAGATTTTCCCAAATTGTAAAAACATTTAAATATCCATTACGATAACTTCAAATCTTAGTCAAGTAGCTATCGGCGGATATTTCCATTTAAGCCAATAAGTGATAAGAGAGGAAGGTTCCAAGGATATTATAAGGATATATTATTTATATTAACGTTACGACGTAGCTAGTTGTGAGGATATTTACCTTAGTTAACTACGTTCTTATATGTATATGCAATTGAAAAGATAAATTGTAGTAACAAAAACCATATTATAGCTTCACGCTGTATCCCGCATACAACAGGGTAACCTAAGGGGACCTAGTGTTAAGACCCTCTGTTCCCCACTTTCCGCCGAATTCGACACGTCGAATGGCAGAACGTATTATAGAAAACTTCTTATTATTTTAAAGTAAATAAATACAAATTTAATTATAAAATTTAATTTCGTTTATAGTATCTCTATAGTAGCATATGGAGAAATATAAAGCAACATTTTTTATCAATGCGCAATATCTATAAATATCAATTAAACTATGAATATAATTAAATGTGAAGACCATTAGGTACATTGTATAAAATTTATAGCGCAATTTTAATTAGATTGTTTAATACACCGAGCTCTTTGTGTCTGAGAAAATTTACAGTTGAAACTATTTTTAATGGTTTGTTAATTTGTTTGTATTATTTTTCTTATATATAAATTTCAAAAATATATTCATTATTATAGGTAGGCCCAACCAAAGGAATAGAGAAATTAATTCTCAAATTATTTTTCACAAAATTGGTTCATGAATTTTTTACGTATGTTTATTGTAAGCTTAGCAGTGACGATTTTTTTCAAATGTTACTAAGATATTTAAAAAAATAATTCATCGTTTCTTAATACCTATGTAAATAATTTATTACTTTCGCTTTTTTTTTCGCTTACTATTTACCAATATTGGATAACTCATCGCATCAGAAAAAAAGTAGAGCAAAAGTCGTCTTGAAATAATTGATTATTCGAATGTAAGCAAACATCGACCTTTAAAGTTTCAGAAGCAGTCATATAATTGAATGCAATCTAAGTAATGAATTTTTCTATTTACTCCTTAACGTATATAATTACGATAACCTATATTTCATTCAGTGAACGTGATCAAATAACGTCGTTAACCTTAAAAATATTAGTTTAGAAGAAAAAGTGAATGTTCTTTAGCGTATTACCTAATCTTGTATAGCAGATTTCCTGTATTACTTGAATAACATTTGCTCAGCTTAAAGCTTTTTGCTGAAATTATTTAAATTCATTGTAAACCGCCCGTAATCGTGTGCTCCATTCTGTAGTAGGACCATTTGACTGTAAATATGATGGGTGTGGGTTCAATCCGCGGGTTAAAATTTTCTTTGCTCGAGTTCTCTTTCAACTACTCTAGCAATACAAAGAGCATACAGGATAAATATACAATGTTTGGAATCCACGCGGAAGCAGAACTGAGGTTCTTGAGCTTGACACCTGTCCTATCCTATATACTCGAAATTAGCATTAAAACTTTGACAATATAATCATATTTCTAAGTAGTTTCTAAGAGGTCCTTATAATGTCTAATTAAAATTGATAATTAATTATCAATATAGTAAAATGCTTAATGAATAAAAAAATGTATTTTTTTGTGTATTGCTGATAATTTTGGCTGTGGTTTTAATTCACAATATGACGAGATAACACTAGTTTATCTGAGTAACGGTTCAAGGAATGGCAACGTCCTATCGTGGAACGTAGATAAAAAGAGCAAGAGAATCTTACAAACTACCGGCTTTCTGAAATGCTACAATATTTTCATGTTAAATTGTATTGTGTATGAACTTAGTTCGGTGTAATGAATGCAATGCATGCAATGCCAAATGATGTATTAATATTTATTCTTCATTGTTTTCCCATGTTCTGCAGATAATAATTTTAAAATGGAACATTTGAAAGAAATTTATAATATAATTTTTTAAACATTATTGACATTAGTATTTTTCTTTATATCTATAATGAATATTGCAATTTTGTCGATATTTCTTTGAACGAAATATGCTCATAAAATTATGTATTTTTATTACAACTTAAAAAACCATATAGTAAAGAATTCTTGCGTACGAACCTACGTAACATGTCTTTTATTAACCAATGGTTAGTGATAAGGAAATGGAATATATAAAATTATCGTATAAAATAATCAGAACTTTGTTGAACCATTTTTTATTAAAAAACATAAAGATATAACGTCACATGTGCATGCTTCATCATTGATTAAATATTAACTATTTAATAAGTACTATTAATTCTCACTCATTTCTTCGCTCTGATGTCTAGGCCAACTCGGTGTTAAATTCCGCCACTCAACACGCAATGTCTCCAGAATTCGGCGGAAAATGGGGAACTACGTGTCTTAACAATAGGTTTAGGTTTAGGTGGTCGAACCCACCTGTAATTTTTATTAAAATAAACATTTTAGTTCTTTTCTGGAATCTTATGTTATGGAATCTTTGAAGGGTGTTTTATTATTCGTCAATCGGTATCAATTTAATTCATAATTTCGGTTGCTTTGAAGTTTGAACTCACTCACCCTTTTTTTTTATGTAAGCTTCGTACCTAGTGAGCCAGATATCAATTTAATTAATAATTTCGGCTGCTTTGACGTTTCAACTCAACGGTGTTTTGACAATTACTTTGATATAATTAACATTTTCTCTCTCTGTCATCATTTTCTCTTTCATCTCGTGTATTTAAAGGAACACTGCATTTAGTACCTCCGGTGGGATACGGCACTGTTACTTTTTACTACGGGCTACTTTGTAACCCATCTAAGAGGACCGTACCTCAACCAACTATTGTATATCTTATAAGTGTTTAAATAAAGATATTATCATTATTATTTTATTATTTCTTCAACAGGTATACTAACTGCCGTCAACTGCATCAGCGTGCGATGGACGATGCGGATCCAAGACGTGTTCACGACCTCCAAGTTATTAGCACTAATAGTGATAATTATATCTGGCATTTACTACATAGGCATAGGTGTTTCTTATTTATTATTTTTTATAATTCACACTTAATTTGCATGAGCATAATACAATATCTTCTAATAAAAAAAATTGGGAATTTTGTCCAGTTTTTTATAATTGGGTTTTTTAAATGGATTTTTAGCTTATATTATATTACTCTTAATAATATCTGTTATAATTTAAGTATAGAACATTAGGCTTACCTATATTTCTACCAGTAAAACAAATGTAAATCTAATGTTTTTAGATAGTGGATTTGTGGTCACTTCACAAAGCTTTGCTTGGAGAATTGGTAAACATTTTAATATGTGCATAATAGGGTCCAATTATTTACTAAACTTCGGTAAGCTACTAGTAAATTTGTGCAATTAGGTCAATTCGGTGGTATACCACTTATAGAAGTATCGAAGTTATCCGGTGCAATTATTAGGTAAACGAAACTGGCACCAAATAAGACTTGTAGAAGTCATTTTGGAATACAATTGGATAAATTGATAGAGTAAATTGTTAATTGAGTGTTTTTGTGTGAGAGGCCTGTCGGGGCGCAGTGGCATAAGTATGTGACTGTAAACGCGACTGGTTGTGGGTTCGATCTCGACTCGAGGAAATTAAATATTTATTATTTTCATTTCTTCGATCTGGTCAGTCCTGCCTATCAACATCCAATGCCTTCAGAATTCGGCGGAAAATGGGGAACGAAATGTCTTAGATTTTATTTAATATTTTTTTATCCATGGTAGGTATAAAGCATCAAAATTTTCTTCTATTTATTAGATTAAACAATTTGTTACCAGGTCATACAGAAAACTTTCAAAATGCTTTTGTAGGAGAGTATGGTGCAGGGAAAATTGCCTTAGCATTTTACTCAGGTCTATTCGCCTTCGGCGGTTGGAACTACCTCAATTTCGTGACAGAAGAATTACAAGACCCATACAAGTTAGTATTTAAATATTATTAATAGTTTTCACAGATACTCCTTTTTACCCTATTTAGTGAAATGACTTACTCTAAAACTACTTTCATTATTTCAATCTGGTAAGATGTAAGCCTACGAGTATTTTAATACTAAGTTGGGTTTTGCAACCTGCAGCAAGGCTTATGAATCGTGGCCGTCCTGAAGCTAACTCTACAGCTAACTACTGCATTGAATGGAAATTTAAAAAAAATATGAGGCATTTAAAGAAACAGTATGACACTGTGTTATTCTTGATAAATCTTTAATTTAATTTATTATAATAAAAAATACTGTCATTGAGAATAACGATCATCTATGAAAAACTCTCCATGGGTTTTTCATAGGATTTATTATTATGGATTATTGTTGTAATTGTGTAATTCCGCTAACCACGGCATGTATATGTTCCTAGAAGGTTGACATTTGTGGCTTTGAAGAATTGTTCACACTCATTGTTCTCATATATTGGTATTTCTCAACTTTGTTACTTCTTAAAATAAAAGAATGACGTATTTACTATTTATTTACAATTGATATTGTATATTTGTATTGAATATTGTATTGTATTTTAATAAGAGGGCAGTCGTGGCGCAGGGGCACAAAGTGTGACTATAAACACGACAGGTTGTGGGTTTGATTCCCACTCGACAGGATAAAATATTTATTATTTTCATATCTTTGCTCTGGTGTCGAGCACGGCTCGGCGTTGAGTTCCGCTACTAAACATGCAATGCCTCCAAAATTTGGGAGCGGAGTGTCTTAACACTAGGTTCCCTCTACCTATCCTATTGTGTGCGGGAATATTAGCGTTAAGCTAATTATAAATTTTAATGTCTCCTGACGCAGTAGCATAGGATTTGACAGTAAAGGCGACGGTTGTGAATTCGATTCCCATTTCCGGAAATGAATCAAGGAACGTTGCAGGAGAACTCTAATAGATCAAAACTGTATAGATAAAATTGCTACATAATTCACGACATTCATCGCCAATTCGGCTCGATGTGGTCTTCGTTCAATGTGACTAACATAAAAAAATGCCTTATAAGTTGAAATTTGTTCCATTCGGTGTTGGTCCATTAGCGATCTTACCCCAACTTACTCGACTTAATATTTTTATTTATTTGTTACAAGACAAAGCACGTTGTTGTGTTCCGCCACTCAACTCACAATATCTAGAAAATTCAGCGGAAAATGAGGATCGGTGTAAAACAATTATAATATTAGAAATATATATATTTATATATATTTCGTTAGTAACAACCATTGTTAGGTAAGAGCACGAAATGATCTCGAACAAATTGGTTTCGTTACAGAAAACTTTACACTTGCAACATATATAAAAGAGTACATTATGAAAAATATTTCTTTAAATGTTTATATTCATTTAAATCTTTATAGTTATTATAGCAATAAAGAATTAATTTAATGACTCTGGGATTTTTAAATAGTACTTGTAAAGCCCAATATTCTTTTATAAAATTAAATTATGCTATTATCATCTATGTCAAAGGTTACATGTTGATTCCGTAGTTCATACCCAATAAATATAATAATGAATGGTTGTTTTCAATTTAAAAACCGATAAAAAATGTGTTTACTTTATCTTTATTTTCATAAATTGGGAAAAAGTCATAAGCTATATTTATACAAAAAGCTAGCTAGCGTAAGCCGAGCTTTGCATTTGTGTGAGTAATCACCAATAGTAGAGCCAGAAAAAATAATCTTATAAATAAAATTTATCATATCAATACATCTATACTGGACTTGCATTCTCATCATTTTCACTCTTGTTCGTTGTATTGATTTTGTAAATTTTATAATTAATTGTTTCGTTATATCTTCTCCACATATTTAGTGGTCGTGCTACCTAACAAAAATTAGGATTCAAATAAGTCTTGTAACAAGAGGTATTAGAAAATTAAGTCTTTCTCTCTAAGGATTACTATGAAAGTAGAACTATAAAAAATGTACGGTAAAATAAAAGTGAGCTTATTCTGTGAAGATGCTCCCGAGAGAGCTCGGCAAACGTTACTTCAGTCAGTCGATTTATTTGACTTGCTTTTTAAACAAAGATATTGGAACCAGTGCTATCGCTTAGGAAAAGTCACGTTGATTTGTTTAATATTATTATACATTTCATTGGATGGTAGCTTTTATTTAGACATTATATTCATTGAAAAAATTGTTTTAAATATGCACCACGCTGTATCCCGCACACAGCAGGGTAGGCAGAGGGAACCTAGTGTTAGACACTGTGTTCCCCACTTTCTGCCGAATTCTAAAGGCATTGCGTGTTGAGAACTCAACGTCTGCCTCGACACCAAAGCGAAGAAATGGAAATATAAACGTAAATAAATATTTCACTGCCTCGAGTGGGGATCGAACCTACAACCGTCGCGTTACCCATGTGCCGCTGCGCCACCACGGCCTCAAGCGACGGTTAAACAATTTCAAATAATTAATTAGATTAAAATACATACAATCAACCTAAAAGAAAACCTTCCTGAAATATTTCAGAGTCAGTTTCAACTAACGGCTTTTGCTTTTATCGTATTTGATGCATTATTCATTCGCATCCCTATGTTCCTAGCTGACTTCATTTACATTAACCCCCCATTCAATATGGCTGATGGATACGTGTCCAGTTTTTTAATTTTCTATGATAATTGATGGATGATTTTCTTATTTATTTTGCGTTATTTATAGGTAATAGGTATATAACCTAAATATTCGCTACAACTAAACAGATGCTAAACAGCTGATTGTGTAATTTTGTGTAAATAGGTAGGTCCTTCTGGAACTGGACAAACTGGTATTTTAATTAACATTTTACTAAATGTTTTAGGAAAATTTTACAGATATACCTACTTATAAGAAATTGCCTTTTTAGCTCTATGTAAATTTTTTGCGACTTTGCACATAATAACCTAGTTTCATAGGCTGTATTTAATTTCATAGATACTTATGATTTTCTTAATAAGTACCTACCACAGTATAAGCCATTTGTGTACTATCTTTTTTATTATGTTTTTCAACTAAAATAATTAATATTAGGAGACGACGTAATAAACTTTCCCGGTACGTGATTCTATGAGACTTTATCACATTGGTATATTAAAGCTTCTGCTATTCTATATTGCTTTTATCATTTCAGGAATCTACCCCAAGCTATATGGATTGCTATGCCGTTGGTGACCATAATCTATGTAATGGCTAACTTGGCCTACTTCGCTGTGGTTTCCAAGTTAGAGATGATGTCGAACCCAGCTGTTGCTGCGGTATGTTGTTTATGTTTATTTAAAAGTAATAAATCTTTTTAATATTTAATCGTACTTTGATAATAATATTAAATAATCATTGGAGTCCAAAAATGTAAATTTCAACTGATAAATATTTTACTTATTTATGTTTGTTAGAGAACGGAGTGTCTTGACTTTTACGTTCTCTCTGCCTACCATTTCTTTGGGATACAGCTTGAAGCTGATACTACCTAAGTGTAAGAATTAAGAAAATGAAATGGATAATGATTTTATCAATTTCAGGTGTTCGGTGACCGTCTATTTGGCAACTGGAGTTGGTTAATACCAGTTTTCGTAGCATTATCAACTTTTGGTGGTGTAAATGGTGTTTTATTTACCTCTGCTCGCCTCTTCGCGACGGGAGCGCAGGAAGGCCACATGCCGGGCTTCTTCACTCTCTTCCATGTGGATAAACAGACGCCTATACCTTCACTTATTTTTACTGTAAGTTATTTTTACTAATATTCTCATAATAATTTCTAATATGTGTTGTCTTTGAATATAACAAGAGCATTTGTCTTTTAACATTTTTATTTTTATTCATGCTCTATAGTTATATCTAGGTATTAATTCTGTGAATTATCGGGCACACATTTCTAGTTTGTTCTTAGAATGTAGTATTGTAGACGTTCACTGAAAAAATAAATTCAATAATAAACAAAAATAATTGTAATCTTTTGTGATCCACTTATGTTTAAATTTTACTGTTAATGAAATTAAAAACTGTTAATGTCATATCTGTAACTACTTACGGGCAATTTAAAAAGCGTATTCTAAACGCGAAAGCTCACCAGCAGATATAACAATTTTAATTTAATAGATGTAATAGACTTAACGGAAAGATTTTAATAGATGTATATATTTTCGTATTTTTTCTGAACTCTTTGTTGCTACGGATTCTTGTGAAATAATTTATACTAATTAATTTGAGATTATGATCTACCATCATTCAAATTAGTTAATATAAGTATAGTGTAGCTAGTGTAAATGTACATTAGCTACAATAATACAGTAACTGGGTCAGTTGACTATTGCTGTAAATAATTGAATTACATGTGTGATATATAATTCACTTAAACCACGTAAGTGCAAATAGTTAAAAGTAAAACACCTGTTCATTGTACTTGGCAAGTCATGTTTGCGGCTGATTGAGAGCTGGCAAACATTATTGTTTCGATTCCATACATTATTCTCTTCTATCTTAGGTTGATATTGATCTTAGGTTTACATATGATAAAATTCTCAATGAATTAATTGGATAGGTACCTAAAAGTTCGCGACACCGTATATCTGTCTCTTATAAATAAGTCACAATAAGGCATTTTATGACAAAAATAACTACAACTTACGAGCGAAAGTTATTCGATCATCACAAAAAATAAAAGTATTATCGGTAGTACGCGGGCGAAGCTGCGAGTGGGCCGCTAGTATCTTATATTAAATAGTAATAAAAGTTCAAGATAAATATGAGTCATATTGTCAGTCCACAAGCAATTTATACAAATTGGTAATTTCCATTATAAGCGCATTACAAGTTGTTACTTGTTTTACACTTAAAAGTGTGACATATCTGTCGAGTGTATTACTTAATGTTTTTATCTGTATTAGAGAAAAATACAGATAAATAAAAAAAAGTCACAAAATTAAGTAACACTGCGTTACATGGGCTATTATAATAACTATAGTTTATACATATTTGATACTACTCCATATATTTATGTGCTCTACATTTTGTTTAACATCACGTTAAGTGCGTTCAATACAATTACGAAACTTCTAAATAACACTTGTTGATCTTTCTTGTGTTGACGATTACTTTCTCAAAAGTTGCTATACTTTCTAAAACTTTCTTTACATACCTATCTTGTACATTGCTTAAGTGATAATAGATTGAAATTGTTACTTTAGTTTTAAGACTTCCATACATTAATGTGCAGCTAGTAGTAGTTCCTAATAGTTCTCAATCATTATAAAATACTAGTTAATTGAGATTATAAATGTATAATATATGACTGAATTCAATTAATAAATCTATTTGAACATGTTGTGTCTGACATTGATCTAATGTTAATTTACGCGTGCTTTGTTTTATTCTCAACACGTCTCTATAAGGACGTCGGAAGTTTTTACACAATATTAGGTAGTATTGCGTTAGGTAGTATTGTATTATCCTATAAGGATAGGAGAAAATTATAATACTTTTATATTAGTAACTTATTCCGCCATTATTTAACACGTTTTATGAAGCTAAAGTTTTTTTCAGCTCAGCTCTATCACGTCCTACCAGGATAGACAGATAGAATAAAGAGTCAAGTCACTCGGTTGTACATTTTCCGCAAGAATTTGTGCCTGAGAATTTTTTATGTTATGATAAATAAATCTTTCACAAGAGTATAGATCGAACCCACAACGAATAATATATATACAATAATAGTATCATAATTATATATTTCTTTTTATTCCAGTGTTTCTTCTCGCTCCTCATGTTAACAACAAGCAACGTGTTTGATCTCATCAACTACTTTTCTCAAACATTGTGGCTGTCGGTGGGGGCCTCAGTGGTAGGCATGCTGTGGCTGCGGCGAACCAAACCGGACATGCCAAGGCCGATCAAAGTCAACATAATTATACCCTACGTATTTCTCATAGCTATCGGTTGTTTAGTTATCATACCTGCCATAACTAATCCCAAAGACACCGGTATAGGTTTAGCCATACTCTTCTCTGGAGTTCCTATTTACTATTTATGTGTAAAATGGCAGACGAAACCCGACTGCTATAACGCTTTCTCCGGCTGTGTACTGAGATTCATGCAAAAATTGTGTTCTTGTATTTATGTTGAATCCTCTGAAAAGATGTCCAATTGATTCTAAAACACATTTTACGATCTGATTTATATTTACAAAGATATGAGCTTTGATGTATAATGGACCAATAATATGTGTATTTTAAATGTGTAATTTTATTATGAATGTTTATTACACGTTCTCGTGTAGGTATATTTACCACATGGCAAGTAGTGTTATTGTAAAATTGACAATATAATCTTGTTTAGACAATATTATAAAAATATTTAATCTTAGCAAAATATTTATGTAGTAATAATAGATATTTGTAACGTGCGAATGTTTAATACAGTATGGATATAATATAATATTAATATACCTATATTAAATATATAACGAAATAAAAATATGACCAAGGACCATAGTAAAAATGACTGATTCATTTCAAATCATTCATTACTCAATTTTTAGACTATTTTTATCATAACATGTTATTGTATGCAAATGAAGTGAATATTATAAGACATGCTATACGTGTTGACTTAGATATAATGAGTTTAGCTAATGATTGTTTGTCTATAAGACAAGGTAATCTCCATAGAATTTACTGAGATGTAAATTAATTTTCTTCACTTTATTTATTATTCCGAACATGAAGTGTGTAATTAAAAAATAGCTAGGTACGTATTTACCTAGACTTAGGTGCGTACATTTGATTTATATTTTTAAAAACACTCATTAATATGGAAATTTAAAACTAAAAAACTATATTTTATCTGTTTAAACATCCCTCAGCTCTCTTTTTGTAAATAATTTATTGTCTATATTCTTATTATTATTGTCTATGTTTATATTTTTATTATTGAGTTTTGCAGATACAAGTAACTCATAAAAATAAAACAGACCTATAGAATTTGTAATCATAACTCATACAAATATGGTTACAGATTTTTTTCTAGATAATTATGAAATTTTATTTTTTAAGTTACCATCCGTTATTTTATTTTCACTTGCATTAGAAAAAAAACATTATATTACTATAATTATGGAAAAAACATTCCATGCAATTAATTTTTTTTAGTAGTATTTTAAAAACACAAATATAGTATCGTATAAATTATTTAAAATGCTGTTATTTTTTTAATTGCATTATATGTATATATATAATATAGATAATTATGTACTCTATCTATTTATATAAAATTTCATGATGTAACGGATAACACATACAAACAGCTTTAATATTCGAATATTTTTAGTTTAGAAACTAAGCTAAGGAATCCATGCACAGACCTAGTGGCACGGCAGTTATATAAAGTATTGGTCAATAGTAGGTATACAATATTTTTTAATGTTTAGTATATTTGATTATATGAAAATTTTACATTTTTAAACTCAATCATATCTTAACTTAATTCAATACAAAAATTATCGACACACGTCTATGGATATTTTTGTGTACATTTTATACTGTATATATACTGTATGCTTATAAATTGTTGTAAAATTTTATAATACATGTACCTACTGAGCCATTATTATAACAAGTTATAATAAATATATCAAAATTCCATGGTTAAATTATTTTTCAAATATTTTATTAAATACCTACCTTATTTATTACCATAGCCAAATCTATTTCGCCACATTTTCTTCAAACTAAGTTCTCTAAAGTATACTTAAGAGTAATATTTTGTCTTATAAATACGTCCAAATATGAATTGTTCATCAAATATTATTAAATACAACTAATTAACTCAAAATTCTTTATAAGAATGCATTTCATGATATGTTGCATACACATTTTTTTTAAATGTTGTTTATAAAAAAAATAAATAAAACTAATAATTTGGCTTAGGCTTTTTGATTAATCAAAAAGCAATTTCATATTCAATATTCAATTTTCAATATTTAATATTCAATATTCAATTAATATCATTTAAGAACAAATCGATGCCATGACCATGACTACTTTATTTAGCATTCTTGGGTTTTTGATCATAAATGTTAGTTTGACATTAGAGACAAATGTCAATTTATACTTGACAGGCATATTCCTTTGTTATGGTTTAGAATTCTGATTACGGTCGCAATTAATTTCAAAGTCTCTTTTTCTCTTGCGTCCTATTTTATCTTCTCTTCATGTGATTAAGTCTTTTATAAGGCTTTTTTTAATGAAATTACTCTTTTAAATTTACTAGAATGTTGAAATTCGAAATTGTGTCTTCGCGTACGGTGGAAGCTGTAGAAAAGGAGAAGAAATTCGTAGCTTATATGTTACAAGTCAGACAGGATTCCACAGAATCAAGAGTATTTGATCCTGATCCAGCAAACGTAGAGAGAAGATATACTCATTTTTTAGATTTATATAATGGCTTAAAAAAGGAGCACCCATCATTAATTAGCAACACTTCGTTTCCGCGGAAGGTATGACGCATATATTGCAAACAAATGTATTTACTTACTTGATTCTTATATCACATGCGGCATTGTATATTTTTAGAAAAAAAAATATTATACATGACCATGAAAATGATGGCAAGAAAGGACAAAGTAATTAGTCGTTGAATAATTTAATTTATTATATGTAGGTACATGGTCTACCTCTCTTGGGTTTTGTTTAATCATATGCATATTATTCATTATTCAAAGTAATGATGTTATTCAACCTAATTTAATATTATAATATCTGTGTGCCTAATGATACTTTACATATGTTTTACTGTAGCTGCTGACACATAATATATTTATTTCTGTTTACAGATAGTGGTAGGAAACTTTGACCCAAATCTAATATCTACTAGATGTGTTGCATTTGAATCATTATTAAATTTGATAGCAAATGAGTCACGTCTCAGAGATGCCCCAGCAGCTATTGCATTCTTTCAGAATGTTGAATTGAAAGATGCCAGAAAATTGATTGACGAAGGAAAATTTGACCAAGCACTATCAATTTTAGAAACAAGCTTTAAATTATTAAATAAGGTAATGTTTATTTATTATATTAAACTTTATTCATATATTCTTATTTTGTTTAGTTTTTCTGTGTGGTTAATGTTGCATATATTAGGGTTTAAAGAAAGTTGCAGACAGATCTGAGTAACAGTGACTCAGAATACTTCCAAATAAGATTCTTGTACATTTATTGTTGTTATATATCATAGTATATTATTATAACTATTAATATAAAAAAAATATACTTTCAATAAGTATTATGTTTGTTATCTACTACTTGTTATGTTAGCTAATACTATGTTAATCTACTATGTTATGTTAGCTAATACTTTATTAGATGCTTGTGGTTTCAATTTCTACTTGGAGGAGTGAATTATGATATTGCTCTGATAACAAGGCAAAGAACTCTCTTCAGTTCTGCCAATGTTTATAAAATTGGGTGGAAAACTGGAAACTGAGTGAATATTGGGAAGGTGGCTTCATAGCACTAGGTTCCCTCTACCTACCCAGATATATGCGAAATATAGCATGCAAGCTAATTTAATTAAATCCTTTTTTCAGGTTTACACAGACCGATCAAGAGTAGTTCTTAGTGTTCTATGTAGAATAGTAGCTTGCGCAGGCTCCAGCGGCGGAGCGTTGGCGGGACCTGTTGAGAAATGGGCCCAGCTGGCGTTAAGACGATATGAAGCTGTCAGTGATTCTGACCTGCTGCTTATTTATATACCGCTATTACACACTTGCATTTCAATTTGGTAAGTTTTCACTTCGAGGCCGTCGTAGCGCAGTAGCAAAACGTGTGACTTAAAATGCGGCAGTTGTGGGTTCCATTCTCACTCAAGGGAATTATTATATATTTTCGTTTCCAAGCTCTAGTACAAGGCAAAGCGCGAGACGGAGTGTCTTAACACTAGGTTCCTCTGCCTATCCTGCTATATGCGGGGCAGCATGAAACTAAAAAAAGGTCCTCACTTATCTTATATTTATTGGTTCAGATCTGTTTAGTTACATACAAAGAAGATTAGATTAGCAATTGAGTATTGGACTGTAAATGTGATTGTGGGTTCGATTTCCATTAGAGGTAATGAATTATTTCCTTACTCTTATAAAAATTAAAAAAATATATTTGAAAAGTGGGAACAATATATAAGAAGTAGCGTGAAGCTAGAAAAAAAAGATAAGTATGTAATATGCAAAGTTAGCTTATAATTTAATCTTGTCGTATTTAAAATATTTATATGCAAATTATATAAAGGACTGAATATTCACTGAATATTATCACAATGTGGACCTTACAAGGAAAGACATTTCCCCAGATTGGAAACTGAATCCACAATTGTTAGGCTTCCAGTCTTAGTTGTACCGCTGCACCACAACAGCATAATATTGATAAACTGATCCTTGTATTATATATTTTATGAATAAAGTATGCAATATGAAGCTGAAAATCGTTTTTTTCAATATTTACTTTCCAGGGAAACTTTAGGCCGTGATAAGTCACAATTAGTTGAGGAATTAAATGCACTACGCAGAAAGGGAATGAAAGTAGACTCTGTGCCGAGCCTGATGGAGGCTGTGGATAATTTGGACACAGCTATCTGAAATTATATACATATAAGTATAAATATTTTACCTATGTTAATTAATAGAACAAAGTTGTTCTGTTGTGTATTTGTTTAAATGCGAGAAAAATAATAATTGTGTAGTATTTAAATCACATTATTGTACAGATAAATATGTAATGATTTTTAAAAAAAAAACTTATTTAAAATATTATTCTTAGATTTATTAATATATTATACAGCATTAATTGTGATCGGAAAAATTTAAGTCTTCCCATGAACCAAAGTTTTCTCTACTAAGAGACAAATTATTAAATGCTTATTAAATATTTTTTACATATTTAAAGTGTTCTTCTACACTTATGCTTATTAATGTTATTTGAACATAAAGATTGAAGAAAAAAATAAGAAAATATGTAAGATTTAAAAAGAATTTTGTGTGACCTCACAGAATTGAGAGATAACTTTGTTCTATTAAGACTTTATTAATTTAAAAGATATTATTAGTTGACGGTCATTTTATTTTTTTAAATATCAATATTACTTTAAGATGAATGTATTATATATCTAACTATATAGATTAATTCATTATATTACTTTATATTGTATATGTGATGCTTATGTTTGCTTTAACAATGTATTTTTTTGATCTGGAATGGTATTAACATTTAAATAAGTTACTAATAAAATTATGGCAGTTTTCAATATGAAAAATGCTAATAAGTGCCAGATAACAAATTTGTTTATTACTAGCATTTTGTATGTCGATACTTTTACAGTTTTCTAATTTACTATTTTATGTATTGTAAATACTAACAATGCATTGACTTGTGGTTATCGGAAACATTTAAATTTTAAAAAGGTTGGTATCCTTTTTATTATTAGGTTTTATTTCTGAAATAGACATTTTAACTTGATAGTTTTACGCCCAATGTTAATAATCAATCCTAATCCATAAATTGCAACCATAGATTGAAATAGACAGAGATGGAGGTAGGCATGCAGGTTAGTGATTGGATAGACATGTCGGACAGTACGAGATAGACGTTAACTGGAGATAGGAGATACATTATTAATATTGGGCGTTAGTTGACAATGTATTATTATATATCTTGTAGATGAGAAATACGAAATAGTAACATTATTCACATGTAATCTGCCTTATTTATCTCAGTAGAGCTTTTATCTAATTAGATATAGACATAAGTTAAAATATAATTAGTCCTTGTGTAGCTATTATTATTCTGTACGGAGAAACACGTTTACGAACAGAGATGAGTAAATTTTAATTGCATTTAACAATTGAATTTTATTTTGGCGGAAATCGCAATTGAGAACTAATTATTTGTGATTTAATAACGATTCACTGTGACACTGCGATTAACAATTAATTATTTGTTGTATTTATTTATTCTTAATTGTAGTGTAATAATTTATAATTAATTGATTATTAGTTGTAATTTCCGACCACCATATAAATTGAAAATGTTTAAATGTTAATAGCTATTAAAATTTGTTCAATTCTGATTACGAAATGTTATGTACGCTCACATACTATAGAAATAGCAGACGCTAGATCAAGTTCGCCTATTGACAAAAACATTTGAACGTGCCTAAACTAGTATTTTTTCATAATAATTGAATTGTGATGTACGCATTGGTCTCGAATTATATTATGGCATCTGATTCTATTGTCAATTTGATATGTAGAAAAAAAAATACCAAAATATATGAAAAAAAAAAACATTTATGCATATTTTGTTGAAAAGTTTATCTTTTTCTTTTAAATGTTAGTGCATAGATAAGTCGTTATTATTAACGTATTATTTGAGAACGAAAATCCCTTATGTATTATTTTGTATAAGGGATATTGATAAGAATAAAAAATTATAGCTATATTATTTTCTATTCAATGGTAGTATATCACAAGGTATTTTTTATTATTATATTATGTTTTTATTAATTTCTTTAAATATGTTTTAAATTTAAAAATATATTTTTAATCTTTAAAAATTATTTACCTATCTATTATAAATCTGCAGATATACATCTATTAACTCCTATTATACCTTTTATTTTTTACTTAAAGTATTTTGTACATTCTTTAAGTATGGATTAACTAAATATAAAATATTCTTGCAAACTATTAGTATTCGTCAATTAAGTATTTAATGCGGAAACTTAATTGTAAATGTCAATCGTATGTGATATTGCACCAATTAGGACATCAAGTCTATATATCTAGTCTATTGGTATCTTTTTATTTATATTTGTTAATGGTATAATTTATTGGAGGGAAAGTGGGAACAAAAGTGTCTTAATGGGATCAGTGTTCAGGTTCAGTTGGCAGGTTCCCTCTGCCTACTCTGCTATGTGCAGGATACCGTGTGATATAATTTATTTTTAAACAAAAAATGTACTCGCAATGAGTCAGTTTAAGATGATATTACACAGATATCGCTGAATGAAGATGGTTTTAACTGTATAATTATTTTATTTTTTGTCAATTATATTATTTATAACTAAATTTTATTAATTATTAAATTACTAATTATATGTAAGAAATTATTTTGTATTATAATGTCAGCTAATTTATTTTTATTAAACGACATATTTGATATAATCACGGGCATTGATAATTTATATAATAAATGTAGCAATAATTTTTTTATTAAACATTATGTTTGTTTATAGACTTTTCAGTCATCTTGATATTTACACACGTATTATTTTTTCACAAAAAATATATTTTAGTAATTACTTTTAGATTATAGCATAATAAAAACGTAAGTATTCCCTTTTAATAAAGTTGGTTTTTTAACGGAAACGCAAAACCTGTATACAATTGTCTTTACTGTTCGGAAATTTGTTGTTGTTTTAAAAATTGTTTGTATACCGAAAGGATAGCATCTGTTAATTTAAAACTAAATTATCAAACAGTGTTGAGCAATATATATTGGTGGTCCTTAAAATTGTATAATGTCGCTTAACCTATTCTAATAATGTGACTGATATTTTATACATTTGTAGTCGTACATAATAAATATACCGTAATATATTTGAACCAAAGCGTTTTTACTTGCAAACCCATCTTTCCTTGTGTATTATATATATTTATATAAAGTTGCAATTATTGATACATATAATAATATAGTAACTAACTGCTGTCTAGACGAATCAATAATATGACAAAATCTCGTCACTCGTCACGTTTCTACTATTAGCGGTTACGGCTGTGCGTGCGTCTTACCTCAGTCAGTAAGAACATGTCCTTTTATATATATGTATATAAATAATATATAGTTTCTCATTTTTTTGCCTTGGCTTTAGTTTTCACATAATATTTTTGTGTTAAGATTTTTTGTCAATTTTTTCAGCCGTAATTTTTTGTCGATAATAATTCTAGGGTCCAAACTATTCTGGGATAGGCATGGGCCATCCAGCACCCTCCCATTAGAACCATTATTTTTGTAACAGTCAGCAATACGACTCTCTACATTCATTTCGTCTCTACTAAACATAATTCCCGGATATACTACTTTATTTTTTTGGTTACCTTATAATGACATTCAAATTTCAAATTTCGCAATGAAATAAAAGTACATAGGTACTAAAAAGCAGTTTAAAGCAGAGAAAACCGGATAGCTACCTATATCTATAGCGGTATTATCAAAGTCTATATATTACAAATTTATAAATCAGATTCACGCTGTATCCCGCACACAGCAGGGTAGGCAGAGGGAACCTAGTGTTAAGACACTCCGTTCCCCACTTTCCGCCTTCTAGAGGCATTGCGTGTTGAGTGGCGGAGCTCAACGCCGGGCTTTTGCCTTGTTGCCTGAACCCACAACCGTCGCGTTACAGTCAAACCCTTGTGCCCCTACGCCACGACGGCCTCTAATATAATAGAGTATCAATGTAACTCTATATTGATACTCTATTATCAATGTCCTTAGTTGCCAATACTATTAGCTTTTTCGATATTTGATATATAAAGGCACATTTATATTAATTATAACAGGTAAGTAGTTGCTATTATACGTACTCGGACGAGTCGATATCATAAAACCGATGTATTAAGTAAATTGTTAAGGGATTCACCAAAACAATTTTCCCTTCATAAAGGTAATGAATTCGGCTACAATCGCCCTTCATAATGGTACCTGAATGCGGTCCCTTCGATAGTCGTTTGATTGCTAGTGGTTAGGTAATTCTGATCGTGCACATGGCTAATGCAAACGTTAATCAGATATTGGGTTCATGTGCCAAAAAAAAATATAAATACGGTTTACATATCGCTTTCAAATTGCTTCAAGTTTTTTAGTATTTTCAGGAGCAAGTAAATGTTAAGGAACTAGGAGTTACCTATCCAGTCCGCTCGACGGCCGCAAGCCAAGGTTCAAGTCCCGCAAGGAGCGCCCTTACAGTCGTCGACTTCCTCACAGGCAGCCACTTAGTGCTTGCATTTCTTCAGGGACAGAGTACCCTCTTCCCTACCCAACCGGTGTCGCTGTAAAAGCCAATAGGGCTAACAGCATTAACCTCATGTTCCAAAAAAAAAAATAAAGCTACCTTACCTACATATACTTACTCATTACAGATTAATTGAAATTTGATAAGTAAGCAATATGATAATAATTATCAAAAAATGATCATTATAAGAACGGCGAATATGTTGTATTGTATATTTATTATACTTTAACCTAAACTGGTGTAATGAAGAGAAAGTTCTTAAGAAGCAAGTTCGTTGTAAGCGCGGCCGGTAACAGCTATAAATCGGCAGTACAGATTTACGAGGGTGCTCCGCAAATCGGTTTATATTTTCGATAAATAAAATTGGCGCGGGTTTTGCGAGGTAAGCAGAGGCCGTTAGGAGAGCGTCGCCGCTGCCGCCATCTGCCGCGCTCACATAAACCCAACTACCCTCGCGTTTTCTTGCTGACAATTTTTTCCTGCCCCGGTCATTACGCAGCTGGGCCCGAGACAAAACGGCGAATCGTTTAAGCCCTCTCCGGAGACCGTACAATTTTATTGTGTGTATCTAGTCGAAATTGATATGCTGTGCGAGTGTTGGCGCGTCACATGGCGAAGGACGCTGGCCCCGCGCGCTCATTTGTTAGCTCTCGGCTTCTGTAAATAATAAAAAAATATCGCCAATATGGATAAAATACATGGTATATTGCAAAAACCAAAGAGTAAAACTGCATAAACGCGACGCGACGATTGTGGGTTCGATACCCACTCAGGGGATTTAATTCCTCTTATTTAAGTGAAGAAAGACTGGGGAACGGAAGCGATACAGCGTGTAGCTAAAAATACTTTAAGCTTAATTATCACATTAGGGAAATAAGGTCTGTTATATAATTTCGTTCTTGCAGCTTAAATTATTGGAAAAAAAACCACTAACAATTAATAGGCTTTTAATAACAAAATACAAATATAAAACAAAATTATTGTTACCTCTGTAGTAGTCGGTTTGTCATAAATGTATAAGACTCTATGATTTTTATTTGTCAACCAAAACTGACAGTATATTTTTTTATATTTATCTTATATTGTAATTATTGTTAATTAAATTTAATGGATATAACATCAAATGTTTGACGAAATTCGAACCTATGCCTTCAAATAAAAGCGATTGGGATGTCGTCTCCGTGCTCATGTGCTTGGCTGTGTTCGCCCTTCCCGTAACACTCTTAGTCCCTGGATTTTCAATCTCAAACGTAATTCCGAAGACTCGCATAGAACGCCTTCACATGTTTCATCAGGATCTATCATGGTCTCAGCTTAATGCTGCTGTGATAGCACTCCTTGTTGTATTATTTTGTTTTTACCTGGAAATGCGGAAGCGACAGTAAGTATAATAGAATATTTCATAAATCGTAGATATATTTGTAAGAAGAAACTTAGTGTTAAGATTCTCCGTTCCTCATTTTCTGCTTAAGTTTCTGAATTGTCTCGAACATTGCGTTGAAAGGCTAAATTCAAACCCGCGCTTTGTTTTGTTACCAGAGCGAGGTGATGGAAGTGACTTATTACTCCTAGTGGGAATCGAATCCACTTCCATCTGACAACCAACAACCACAACAATCGTTATTTTATAAAATCTGCGAGTTGAAATTATTATTTCAAATAACAAAGACGCGCTCGTCGTATCTACAATTGAACATACATAGTATCTCTGTAGGTACTTTAAAATTTTCCTTTAAATATCTACATGTTGGGACAAGCTATAAAATGGAAAAAACTAAATAAATGTTTAGTTCCTTATCTGTCATAACAATAAGCAATACATATTTCCACAGTTTAGATGAGATTGTAGAAAACGTGAGAGCTGTGAGTGAAGCTACTGATAACATAATGGAAGAGGAGCGGGATCGGCAGACGGATGCCATGCGCGCCTGCATGCAGCTGCTGGACTCCTCGGTGGAGCATTACGAGAACTTGATACTCCTCCGAGATGACCTCCGTTATCGGTCGAAGCCACAGTACCCACCTGTTATCGAATTAAGCTCTTCCGAATTGTAAAAGTTATATGTAAACGGAATAAAAGTTAAAAAATATTGTTTTTTTTAAGTACTGTGACAGTTTGAATTATCTTTTGACTGAGACTAGTTTCTTAAATAAGTTGTTATTATAATTGATCTGTATGCTATGGATTTTTTATAGCTTATCATATCCTGGCTATAGCCAAAATAAGCAAAAACTAGCTCCAGTTTTATGACATTTCATTTCTTCTATTTAGTACCCCATTAGAAATTCGTATCAGTGGCGGAATCCATTATCTCAGGTTTTCTCTCATAATAAACAGAGAAATTTAATAATTTTAAATATAATCATTTCGCTGAATGGACTCCGAATACAACCATAGTGTTTATGGCGATAGTAAAACAATACTACAAAATTAGGTTTAAAGTTCATATACGTTTATATTAATTGTTCCAACATAACAACAATAAAAGTGATCATTAGACTAACTTACTCCTGCCCCGTGGGACGTTGTTGACGCGAAAAAACCAATCTGGCACCAGCAATTACATTAAGGAATCCAATTAGACGTGCTTGCCTCACCGCTGTTCTTTTAAAGTGTTTTTAAATTTACTGCTTGAATGTGAAAATATAAAATTTACTGTTCTTACATGTTTACATAAAATAAATTGTACTCTCTTGTCCATTTCTTCCTCTTCCCGTTTAGCCTATTTTATACACATTTGACTAAAGATGACTGAACACAATGTTGTGCTTATAAATTAAGAAAAACAAACGTTATATTACCTTTTCCTTAATTTGAACCTACAATATAGTATCTATTGAAGGTACGTGTCCCAACTCGGAAGANCTGCGAGTTGAAATTATTATTTCAAATAACAAAGACGCGCTCGTCGTATCTACAATTGAACATACATAGTATCTCTGTAGGTACTTTAAAATTTTCCTTTAAATATCTACATGTTGGGACAAGCTATAAAATGGAAAAAACTAAATAAATGTTTAGTTCCTTATCTGTCATAACAATAAGCAATACATATTTCCACAGTTTAGATGAGATTGTAGAAAACGTGAGAGCTGTGAGTGAAGCTACTGATAACATAATGGAAGAGGAGCGGGATCGGCAGACGGATGCCATGCGCGCCTGCATGCAGCTGCTGGACTCCTCGGTGGAGCATTACGAGAACTTGATACTCCTCCGAGATGACCTCCGTTATCGGTCGAAGCCACAGTACCCACCTGTTATCGAATTAAGCTCTTCCGAATTGTAAAAGTTATATGTAAACAGAATAAAATTAAAAAAATAAATATTTTTTTTTAGGTACTGAGACAGTTTGAATTATCTTTTGACTGAGACTAGGTTCTTAAATAAGTTGTTCTATTATACTTACTTATATGTCTCTACATAAACGTTATTACAATTGATCTGCATTGCTATGGATTTTTTATAGCTTATCATATCCTGGCTATAGCCAAAATTGGCAAAAAGGAGCAGCTAGTTTTATGAAATTTCATTTCTTCTATTTTGTACTCCATTAGAAATTCGGTGGCGGAATCCATTATAGGCTTTATCTCAGGTTTTCTCTTATAATAAACAGAGAAATTTTAGTAATTTTAAATGTAACCATTTCTCCTAATGGACCCCTAATACAACTAAAGTGTTTACGGTGATAGTAAAAAAACACTACAATATTAGCTTCATAGTTCATATACGTTTATATTAACTTTTCCAACATAACAACAATACAAGTGATCATTAGACTAACTTACTCCTGCCCCGTGGGACGTTGTTGACGCGAAAAAACCAATCTGGCACCAGCAATTACATTAAGGAATCCAATTAGACGCTCGCCTCACCGCTGTTCTTTCAAAGTGTTTCTAAATTTACTGCTTGAATGTGAAAATATAAAATTTACAGTTCTTACATGTTTACATAAAATAAATTGTACTCTCTTGTCCATTTCTTCCTCTTCATGTTTAGCCTATTTTATACATGTTTGACTAAAAATGACTGAAATGTTAAAAATAAAAATGTTGTGCTTATAAATTAAGAAAAACATAATTTATTTATTAATTACCTTTTCCTTAATTTAAACCTACAATATAGTATCTATTGAAGGTACGTGTCCCAACTCGCAAGACATCGCGATCTAACTTCGATGTATCTAACATCGCGACTACCTTTTAAATATCAACTTATAATAAAAAAAAGTTTTTTTTAGTTTCACGCTGTATCCTACATATAGCAGAGTAAGCAGGGGGAATCTGGGAACTTAGTGAATAGACACTCCGCTCCCATTAAGACACTTCCCTTCCCCAATTTCCGCCATTTCCGATGAGTGGCATAACTTAATGCAGACTTTGCCTCAACACCAGAACGAAATAATGGAATCGGCCCCGCAACCTGTCGCACTTACAGCTTGTGCTCTGACCACGACTGGCCTGGATAAAAAAATAAGATAAAAAAATATTTTAAAACGGTTAGTTTGTCGTATCTGTAGCACTTTAACGCAACCGTGCGCGAGATCTCCACTCTCCACAGTAGCTCCAGCACTTCAATACAAATGCACGTCAGTTAGCGTCGCGAGGTGAACACGCCCCTCTATTTTCATTTAGACAGCTCCGCCGGGAGCGGATCAGCCGCCCGCAAAAATAAATAAAACTGTTATTGAGATAAGCATCTGCTGCGCGGCTCTCGCTAAGTCCCGCTGTGTCGCGCTGAGCAATGTACTGAGATATGTCCGGATTACGTCGTAGCTTCAGAGTCGGAGTTTCCTTCAAATCTGCCGCTTTCCTACCAAGTTTGCAGCTGAAGACGGTTTAGCCCGCTTCGGATGACAATTTAGAACTGAAAACACATTTTGCTTACCTACTACTGTCATAGATATTTTTGCTTTTTGTATTCAATTTTCGTTTCGTAAAAATAAAAGATAAATAAAATTGATAGATTATTTGAATTGTTTCGTTTTTCATTTTTGATATATTGACTAGTCTTCAATTACAAAACTAGACTATTCAATTTACCTAATGGAGGTAATAATCTATATATATAAAATCGAAAGGTCACTCACTCATCACGAAATCTGAGAAACTACATGTGCTAGGAATCTCAAATTTTGCATAGGAGTTACTTAAAGGACGTAGGTGCTCGCTAAGACGGGAATTTGCAATATTCGATTTCTAAGGGGTTGTTTCAGTCACAAATTTTGCATAGACGTCACTAGGAAGTAGTCATGGAGACAGAAATTAATAATAACATAGTTCACGCGGGTGAAACCGCGAGCGGGCCGCTAGTTATATTATATGAAGATGTTATACTTAAAAGAAAACATTTCTGCGACAATATTCTGGATGTGGTAGGTATAATATACGTAGCCGTCTTATTTTCTCGAAGTCATTCCAAGGAAACATAAACGCACGGATTACTTACTGCTAATATAAGAGTGGCCGGCACCTGCGGCCACCTGCCCCGGATTAATTTCTCATCAGAACAGCTCTTAGGATATAATGAAGATTGGAGAAAAATGTAGAGCTCGAGATGTCTCCCGTTGATTAATAAACTCGGTATAGCCTCACCCAGACGTTTTTGTTAAGGGTATTTCATGAAAATCTTACTGTAAATTAAAAGGAAAGAGACTCTAGTAAATATAGCTATCTTATCATATCTTTTTTATTTCACACTTTATCTATTTTACTAAGTCCAAATTAGAACTAAATAGGAAAATTATAATTTTATCGCTGTCACGTGACAAGTTATTACAATACAGTAATTAGTAGTGTACGTGTTAGTTGTGAGTTCGATTCTTACTGAGGGGAATATAAAAAATATTTCAGAAATAATACATTGCTATATAAATAAACTATGCGTAGGTAAGTACATTCAAAAGTTACGAATTAGGTCTAGCCATGTTTATTTTACGGTAGGTTTATTATACGGAAATTAAAAAGCAGAAAAAATAAATTATAATAAAGGGACTAATTCGGGACTATGAAAGAATGTAGTTGATTTATTTATGTAGAAAATATGTCTCTACAAGCACTTTCGCACTTTTTTTTTAAAAATTGTAAATTGCAACCAGTTTTTGATGGATAAGCTATATTTTATATAATATTTATGATATGAGAATTTACAATTACAAGTTTTAATTGTAAAATCTCCATTTTAATTTTAGCGGTTTTCAAGCTGCAGTTTGTTTAATAATATCCATTAATATTATACTATAACCTAAGTCGTAAATTGTTTCAATTAATATCATATAAATTTCGAACATACAAATACAAATATAAAAATGAAAAATTGAATATACAAAATAATAATTTAAAACAATCCTCAATGCAATTAGAGAAATTAGATGTCATTATAAATTACATTGGATCCTTCCGTTATATCATTTCAATAATACATACGTACTTCAATAATTACAGAACAATTTGATATTTTTTAACCGAAATTTGATTTTAAACGGTGACATTGTGACCACAAAGTCACGAAGGTGGCATGCCATAGTTCGTAGCGGCCGCAAGATGGCCGCAAGCATCTGTCGGTTTGTCGCTCTTACCATTTTAGTTACTGTTCTCTTATAATTACGAATTATTTACTGTATTACTTTGCTGCGGTTTAGGTTAATTCACGTGAACACTTTCGGTTAAACTAAAATGCCCTAGGATATGTGAATTGTGTGTGTTATTTCAAAGTTTCGTATAATAATGTTGTTTATAAGTTTCATTCTATCAATATGCATAGTTCATAGTTATAGATCTATTGTTGATAGATGATAAAATACAGTATTTTTTTTGCTCTAACATTAAGTATACCATGTTCTAATAACAGTACCTAGTCGTAGGCCGTAGCCATGAGAGTATCTAGAGATATTTTATAGGGTGGAATTTAGATTTACACAGAAATGTTCGTGTAAATGTTGTTTTTTTTTTATTTTTTCGGTGAAAAATTTTGGTCACTAATTTTATTTAATTTCTGGTGTAGATACCAGACTATTTTATGGTGGGCACGAACTATCCGTTCCTCAATTTTCCTACGAGCATAGTCGTAGCAATATCATATTATTTCTGTAAAATGTACGTTACGAGTGTAATATAAACTCCCAACATTATTATACTTTCTATTTTAAGTATTTTAAAATTCCTCCACTCAACACGCAATGCATTGAGAATTCGGCGGAAAGTGGCTAATGGAGTGTCTTAACACTATGTTCCCTCTGCCTACCCTGCTGTGTGCGGGATACAGCGTGAAGCTGAAAAATTTAATTTGATACAGGTATTTTTAATCAGATATTTTAAAAACAAGGTATATTTTCACCACTCTTGCACCTACCCGGATCCTAGCTAAAGCTAGGAGCAATCTAAGAAAGCCCGCCTATCTTCATAAATTTAAATTGTCTTTTGTGCCTTCATTCAAAATTATTTATGTTACTATTTATTGTATTAACATAAATTGGACATGAGTTATTTTATTGGCCCGAATGCGTCAAGTGCGCTTTGGACAAAGATTATGATTGTAATTCAGATTTGTCATAGATCGTAAAGGTTA